>JAZFAU010000685.1:25000-32500 GCA_037178615.1 Dione vanillae | reverse complement strand
AATAACTTACGAATTCATTTTCGAACTTCTTGCAAGCTTTAAGTCGTGCTTCAAAAGCTGTCACCCCGTCTCGAGTATCAAGTTTCAAATGGGATTCTACTTCTGCAGAAACAGCAGAGTCCAATCCAGAATTCCCATTATTATTAGACGTGCTTCTTTCCTTCAAGTCCTTCACTTCTGTCACAAGTTTTCCCAGTAAATAAATGCAAGTTTCTAATTTATCTGAAATAATAATAATACCGTATAAATGTACCGCCAAAATAAAACAATTTCATCATTTTCATCATCCATTCACTTATAACAGAAAAGCAGTAAATATTCAAGTGATAATATATATTACCGTCAAGAATTTGAAACTTATTATTGTGTATAACTTCTGTCACATCTGTACTCTCATCACCAACTCCGCTACCTGTCGGAGCTGTTGCTTCTGGTTTGTCTTGTTTAAATTCGCAACTCTTTACAAGTGCCTTTCCACAAGCCATAGTCCTAGTATAAGAATCCTCAGAATCTTCACTATCATAATTTCTACTGAATTCTTCTCGGTTATTTATTTGTCGGGCACTCTCTACAGTAGAGTTTTTGGGAAACTGAGGCAATCTAGGAGCTAACAAATAGAATTACAATATTTATATTCATGAAAATCAATATACATACAATGCATTGACTTAAGAAAAGATACTACTATAATAATATTAATTACAAATAACTTTACGAATAATAAATAATTTTATAATTTTTTCGTATTGAAAGCAAAATAGTTTTTAAATAAAGAAATACTAATTATTTTATACATTAAAAATTTCTACCTGGTTCAATTCTTTCATTGTCATCATCAGAACTCGAGGAAGAAATTTGATTTTTTTGGCCAATTTTTTTTAAAACATCTCGAACTGGTGAAGTGACTGTCCTTCTTCTGTGCCCCCGTCCAAAAGTCTCCGACGCTGATGAGTACTGTGAGTCTTCAGCTGCTTTTCTTGCGCTTTCCAAAGAACCTACGATCATCACAAAAAATATTAATAGTTATTTGAGTTTCAAACTAATTCAAAAGTTTATTAATTAATTAGTAATTCATAGTCATCTTCAGGATATTTTTAAGTATAATATTATATTATTATTTATTATCAATTGAATAATTTTAAAATGAATTATATCTCATTTCTATACATTCGAATTTATAACATGAATAAATAAATGTCTCGGTTCAATAATTGACACGGAGGTTAGCAGAGATCTTTTTTTCATCAGTAAATCATTAAAAAAAATACAGATGTAGATATCTGTTGCTTTCAGTGTAATTAATAACTTATAATACTTACTGCAATATCTTAAAATTTGTATCTCGTGAGTTGTCCAGTCCTTTAATGCTGGTGGTTCTCTGTTCTTTATCTTTTGGGTAACATTTTTCACCCTTGATCCTGGCCACAGACATGCAATCTTGTCTTTGAATGTCTCTTCGTACAGAAGCCAATTTGTTGGGATTTCCGAGTACGAATTGAATTCCTTAAAAAATACAACAGCGTAATCTTGCTTCGTCTGTATTTTTGTACTAAAAATTAAAAATAATGAATTAATAGTTTTGAAAAAATATTATAAATATTAAGAATATTATTTTTAGGTTAGGTTTTGCATTATTGTAACTGTTGATTAATGTAATGTAGTAATATATACTTACATCTTGCTCATCTTTCATAAATTTTTTTAAATATGTAATTAACTTTTTAATTAAAAAATAATAACAATCACTGTTTTATATGAATCTATGTAAACTAGGAGGTACGCGTAAATACACCGGCACTATATTTATCAGCGTGAGGCCCACGCCGCCGTGGGGTAAGGTAGAAACTACTGCGCATGCGCGGCCCGCGTTTATATCTCCCAAAATTAATTCCCCTAATTGCGTTCCTGCGACTTCGAAATGAAATAAAAATTTCTATGAAAATAATTTTTCCTTACAAAGAATTTCGATTTTACATTTAAACTTTTAAATATTGTATATAAATATATGATAGTTTCTTAGCTGACTATTATAAATATTGCTTGTGAATAAGAGTGTAGCTATAATTCATATAAAAATCAAGAAGATATTTCAGGATATTTGACTTTTTATATTTCATATAGTGAGTATCCAATTTTATTATTATTTCAAAAATTAACCTAATTCTAATTCGTGTTTTTTATATCTACATGTCTTTCGATTTTATATATGTTAATAGGAGTAATAATTTATTTAATTGTTATATAGCCCCGCCCAGTGCGGTAAAGTATACGGAATACTCTGCGCGGTGATATGCACTAATCTACTATTAGCACTATCATTGTTACTAGAAGAACATAAGAACAATTCGCTATCATTTAACATTTAAAAATAAAATAAATGAATATAGTATCTATATAAATAAAATAAATAAAAATATACGAAACAAAAAAATATAATACATATAAAAAATAAATAAAAAAAATAAATTTTATAAAATTTACCTGTACAAGTTGAATTTAAAATATAACACCAAAACTAAATTAACGCAAAGAAAAAGTTATACCACGTAAAAAACAAATGCAATACACATAACGTAAAACAATATAACATTAGACAGAATAGTTACTTTAAACAAAAACGAAAAAAATAACACATGAAACGGAACGCAAAATAAAATAAAAGTACACAATATGCATTTGATATAAGTGACATATGTCAAAATTTGGAGTAAACATTGTTAGTGTATCATCTATGTTTTTAACTCAGAAAATAAAAGTTACATCGAGATGAAGTACTAAGAAAAAAAAAGTATTATAATAGTTATTGTAAAATAAAAACGTTTAGTTGACGTTACAAAAACAAACCGGTTAATTGCCTTCAGTGGACTTGGTTACGGAACTTTTATCCATCAGTTTCTTTAGTTCGCTTTGAGAGAAAATCTTAATTTTCGATTTATTTGACAATAAAATTACAATCATGCCGTCAGCTGACCAACATTTTTTGACCCCAAAGTGCTTACGGGTTGTTTCAATGTTGATCATCTTTCAAAAAGAATATTTCTTTTTGAAAGATGATCAACATTGGAAAATAATATTAAAAAATTAACTAAAAATTTATTTTAAATAATTTGTTTCCATTTGCTATTCAGACAATTGTCTTATATTTACGACTATCATTAATATTCCTTACAAAAAACTTTTATTTTATTTCAGACAATTCTCAATTCACATATTATTTTTAATATAATTAAAAATGCCTAATAAGCCGATACGACTTATGACAAAACGAAGGATCAACCAAATCATTCAAGAAGAAATTCAGACTGCCAGAAATATTCAAGATGTCAATAATACAACAGAGCAGGAAATTCAATTATCACAGACCTTACACAGTATTCCAGTGACAATATCTGATGATTCACGAGATGACGACATTGAATGTAATTTGGAAAGTTTTCTCCAAAATAATGAACAATCTAGTCATAATTTAAATGAACAAATAGAGCAAGTTACCAACAATGACAAAATTGAAAGGCTTAGAACTTTAGAATACGTAAAGTTTCATCAAGAAGTCGGGTCTGCTACATCGACTACGTTGTCAGAAGATTTACGGTTTTGGTTATCTGAAAATAGTATCTCGCAACAAGCTGCGAATAAATTGATAAGTATTTTTCGTAACCATGGACATGAAAATGAATTGAAGAAAAATGTTCGTACTTTGATGAATACTCCTCGTGATGTGACAGGAAAGATTATTTATGGCAATGGGGGATCTTATTTCCATTTTGGGATTGCCCATGGATTAATTCGCTCATTGAATAAATATTATCATGTCTGTCCTGAGACTATTTTGATTCAACTAAATTGTGATGGGATGTCTTTCAGTAAGTCGTCTAGCAGTCAGTTTTGGCCTCTGCTGGCTGCTATTCAGGATGATTTTTATACTGAACCATTCTTAGTTGGACTTTTCCACGGGCACTCGAAACCAAACGATTTTAACGTATATATAAATCCTTTTGTTGATGACATGAAAAATTTACAAGATGAGGGTTTTAAAATTAATAATAAAACAATAAATGTACGACTTAATTCTATAATTTGTGATGCTCCAGCTAGAGCATATTTAACTCTAACTAAATCTCATAGTGGGTACTTTGGTTGTTCCAAATGTATCCAACAAGGAGAATGGCAAAACTACGTTAACTTTCCAGAAATTAATAGTCCGCTTCGAACAGATGAATCATTCAAAAATCAACTACAAGAAGAACATCATTTGGGTGAATCTTTACTTCTGGAATTGGATTTTGGGATGGTATCTCAAATCCCACTGGATTATCAGCATCTAGTATGCTTGGGTGTAGTGAAACGATATATACTTCGCTTAGTTAATGGTTCAAAGGCACATCGACTGAATAACGATCAAAAAAAATCTTGTAATGAAGCGCTAAAAACCATCAAAACTTTTATTCCATCTGAATTTGCTCGACAGCCGAGGCAGTTAGATAGCGTTGCAAAGTGGAAGGCCACAGAATGTCGTCAGTTTTTATTATATACGGGTCCAATAATACTAAAAAATATATTGAGACCACGGTATTATAATCACTTTATGGCTCTGAGTGTTGCTATAAGGATTTTATGTGATCCTCGAAGATGTCTGGTGTATAACGAATACGCTGATGAATTGTTAAGGTGGTTCGTTGATGAACATAAAAATTTGTACGGTTCTAGTTCAATGTCATATAATGTACATAATTTAGTTCATCTTGCTAAGGATTGTAAAAAATTTGGACCGTTGGACGAATTTAGTACTTTTAAGTTTGAAAATTTTATGTCAAACATCAAACATAAAGTCAAGGATGCACCAAAACCCTTAGAACAGGTAGTTAACCGTATTCATGAAGAAGATGCTTTACCAATAAAAAAACACATCGTTCCATCATATCCAGTGATCAAAAAATTAGATAATAGTAAAATTATTTCTTTAGTGTTCAAAGGTTTTACCTTGAATTCAAAAAATAATGGAAATTGCTGTTTATTATCTAATAATAATATTCTGATGATTAATCACATAAATTATACTAATGATCAAGTAACAATAGATGGCGAATATTTTTCTGAATTTGCTTCACTATTTGTAAAACCCTGTGACTCTAAAGAATTACATATTTTTCTAGTAAAAAAACATATTAATCCAAAATTGATAACTATTACAACAGACCTTATAAAGTCAAAATGTTTATATTTTCCATTTAAAAATACCGATTATTTTGTTACTGTACCTTTATTGCAATACAATAATTAATTTTGAAATTGGTATATACATTTTATTTATAATAATCCTGATTTGTTTAATGTTAGAAATACAAATTAATGTTTGCATTTAAAGAGAATTCGCGGTATAAGTGAAACTTAGATACTATATATCCCCGTATATAATAGTCATACTCCAAATGTCACTAATCGATTATTGAATCAATACATAATATAACTAATACATAAGTTAGAGGATTGTGTATTTTTATACAGTCGTGATATAAATATAATGTCAGTTGTATGTAAGAGAATGATCCAAAGCTGATGCTTAAGTATGACGTTCATAGTACATCAATTTTACGTAAAAATGTGAGTTGTTTTTTACGTAAGCATGTGACGGTATTATGATATCACTTTGACTTCAGACTATGACTTGTAATTTATGTAAATTTATGATTTATTTCTTACGTAAATAGTATATAAATTCATGACTTTAATGTGACGTCACAGTATGATACGGATAGGATATAATATTTACGTAATATTTGAGTCACAATTATGACGTCATATAACAGTCAAATATTAGGTCAGTACTATGTCATAATGATGTCATATTATATGACATCACATCAAAGTCATTTATAAAGTCATTTCTATGTCATATCTATGTAAATATTCTATGACCTCTATGTGATCTATCTATGACGTCATATGGACGTCATGTGTTCACTGGGATATGTATATGTATATGTATATGTATATGTATATGTATATGTATATGTATATGTATATGTATATGTATATGTATATGTATATGTATATGTATATGTATATGTATATGTATATGTATATGTATATGTATATGTATATGTATATGTATATGTATATGTATATGTATATGTATATGTATATGGAAATGGAAATGGATATGGATATGGATATGGATATGGATATGGATATGGATATGGATATGGATATGGATATGGATATGGATATGGATATGGATATGGATATGGATATGGATATGGATATGGATATGGATATGGATATGGATATGGATATGGATATGGATATGGATATGGATATGTTTATGTTTATGTTTATGTTTATGTTTATGTTTATGTTTATGTTTATGTTTATGTTTATGTTTATGTTTATGTTTATGTTTATGTATTTATGTTTATGTTTATGTTTATGTTTATGTTTATGTTATGTTTATGTTTATGTTTATGTTTATGTTTATGTTTATGTTTATGTTTATGTTTATGTTTATGTTTATGTTTATGTTTATGTTATGTTTATGTTTATGTTTATGTTTATGTTTATGTTTATGTTTATGTTTATGTTTATGTTTATGTTTATGTTTATGTTTATGTTTATGTTATGTTTATGTTTATGTTTATGTTTATGTTTATGTTTATGTTTATGTTTATGTTTATGTTTATGTTTATGTTATGTTTATGTTTATGTTTATGTTTATGTTTATGTTATGTTTATGTTTATGTTTATGTTATGTTTATGTTTATGTTTATGTTATGTTTATGTTTATGTTTATGTTTATGTTTATGTTTATGTTTATGTTTATGTTTATGTTTATGTTATGTTTATGTTTATGTTTATGTTTATGTTTATGTTTATGTTTATGTTTATGTTTATGTTATGTTATGTTTATGTTTATGTTTATGTTTATGTTTATGTTTATGTTTATGTTTATGTTTATGTTTATGTTTATGTTTATGTTTATGTTTATGTTTATGTTTATGTTTATGTTTATGTTTATGTTTATGTTTATGTTTATGTTTATGTTTATGTTTATGTTTATGTTTATGTTTATGTTTATGTTTATGTTTATGTTTATGTTTATGTTTATGTTTATGTTTATGTTTATGTTTATGTTTATGTTTATGTTTATGTTTATGTTTATGTTTATGTTTATGTTATGTTTATGTTTATGTTTATGTTTATGTTTGTGTTTATGATTATGTATATGGTTATGTTTATGTTTATGTTTATGTTTATGTTTATGTTTATGTTTATGTTTATGTTTATGTTTATGTTTATGTTTATGTTTTTGTTTATGTTTATGTTTATGTTTATGTTTATGTTTATGTTTATGTTTATGTTTATGTTTATGTTTATGTTTATGTTTATGTTTATGTTTATGTTTATGTTTATGTTTATGTTTATGTTTATGTTTATGTTTATGTTTATGTTTATGTTTATGTTTATGTTTATGTTTATGTTTATGTTTATGTTTATGTTTATGTT
>JAZFAU010000685.1:0-22500 GCA_037178615.1 Dione vanillae | reverse complement strand
TGTAGTACATATTTTAACAAATCCGAAATTAAGCAAATCTTATGTATTTGTAGATTCGATTACCGCTCGGGAATTTTCTTGTCCCTGGCATCTGGGCAAACACAGGTTTGTGATCCACCATTTTACAGGCGATGCCTCGAAAGAGGGTGGAAAACAGGGAACCGGACGTCTCAACCTTTGCCTACTCTGCAACAGGGGGAATAAAGTGTACAGCTATGCAAAAAATTGTATTTACAACTATAAACGATGAAGAATAAAGTTATTATATTTGTTCTCTTATACATAATAACGAACGTTATACATAATAACGATTTTAACGGAATCGATATACATTTTTTTACACGCTTTATATTAGCTTCACTAGTATGTTTGTAACGGACTTCTTTGGGCGCGATTTTGACCCACTTTAAACGGCCAGATTTCGTTCAAACTTTGTAGATTTATCGAGGACCGATGACAATACACTAATTTGATAAAATTATTCCATTTTTCAATTTGCAAAATATGATTTTTGTTTTTTTTTTTAGCTTCACGCTTTTATCCCGCACAAGGCAGGGTAGGCAGAGGGAACTGCAGGGACCGTGGGAACCTAGTGTTAATACACTCCGTTGCTTAGCCCCTGTTTTGGCCGTTTTCTCTAATATTGACCAATTTTTGTATACTAAAGAGAATTTTAATTATACAAAACAAATAATAGTTCAAAAAAATTAAAAAATCACGCTTTCATAAAGAAACCAAAGTAAAAAGTAAATAATAGTTTTAAAAAAATTAAAACTACTTTTTTTTTATAAAAGACCAAACTAAAAAATAGAAAATAAATTTTAACAAATTTGAATTAAAAAAATTAGAAAATAAATATTAGTTTAAAAAAACTAAAAAACACGCTTTTTATACAAAACCGAACTAAAAAATAGAAAATAAATTTAAATTAAGAAAATAGTGTTAACCTGTTAACTACTAAGTCAGATCTGACAAGGCGCCTCGCTTGCCTAAGGACAGATCTGTCTTCGTTTTGATGGATAGTATGCTGTTGGCCCTGCGGCCTCTACAGCGTCACCTTGGCGTGGGGAGGCCGAGCTAAAAGAGCTCCGACCTTGGCTTGGCTACAACGGAGTGGCACCAACAAATAAGAGCACAGTGTCGCAAGGGCGTCTCCTGCGAGACTCGGACCATGCTTGCGTACACTGTTTGTAGTGGAGGAGTTTATTCCCTACTGGGTAGGGCACTTGACGCCCTTTTGGACTTTATTTTTGGACTCCGCCTGCGCCGAGGCGCGGTCGTGTCACTGAAAAGTAAGGACCTCGTCTCCACCGGCGGGGACGGTGTGAGTATCGTGTGCGTCTGCGAAAGTGTATAGCCCTACCTACATACTTTGCGTCGTTCGCTTTAGTGATGGGGTCAGCATCGTCGGTTAGTAAATCGCGGGGCCCATACACGACGCGGCTTGTTGTACGTGTCTACGCAGGCGTTTACCACCAGCGGGTTCGGATGATTTGCTGCTTTCGCGAAATAACTACTCGAGAGTTTCCTACATAACTCTTTGACCGAGTCTAATTTAGCATCCCTATGTATGTCTATGTTGCGCATAAACCACTGCGCGCCCGTGGCCTTGCGCAAGAATTTATTCTGCAGTATCTACAGCCTATCTAGATTTGTGTGTCCGAACACAATACTGGCGTACGTGAAGATTGGCCTGATACACGTCGTATACAGGCGAATCTTATTCTTGAGCGACATCTTGCTCTTAGCGCATATCAATGGATAGAGACGGCTTGTCACGTAATTCGCTTTTTTACGAACGTACGATATGTGGGCTTTGAATGACAATTGGCTATCTAGGACTACCCCTAGGTATTTAGCCGTGCTCGACTCGGGAATGATTTTGCCTAAGAGGCGAACGTTGGGCATATAATCCGTCTTCTTGACGGGGAAATACACCGAAGTGCTTTTGTCGGGATTGACTTCGCCACTTTGTGAGTTACTTTCCCAGTCGGTCCAAAGCTACCTGTAGGCGGTCAGCAATGGTGACCGAGATGCGGCCGGAGGAGAATATTGCGGTGTCGTCCGCGAAAAGGGCTAGGTTTGTGCCTGGGGCTTTGGGAATGTCGTGAGTGTACAGATTGTACAGAAGTGGGGAAAGAATGGACCCTTGAGGGACTCCGGCTCTAATTGACCGTTTAGAAGAGAGGGTGTCTTCGACCCTGTAGCGAAAGGTGCGTCTAGATAAGTAGTCTCGTATGGTGTGCACGAGTTTATCTGGTACATTTGCGTGTCTCAGCTTGAAAATCAAGCCGTTGTGCCAGACTTTATCAAACGCTTTCGCGATGTCTAGGAATATTGCCGCTGATGGCATTATTTTGGCTCTACCCAAAAGAAACTCCGTGAGGCGGTGGACTTGCTGGACGCTTGAGTGCTGGGCTCGAAAGCCAAATTGTTCGGGCGGGATAAGATTCCTGTCCTCGACAAAGGTCTGAAGTCGTGTAAGGATGATACGTTCGTAAATCTTGCCTAAGGTGCTGAGAAGGCTGATGGGACGGTAACTGGCCGGATTAGTTCGCGGCTTGCCCGACTTGTGAATGCCGATGACAATCGCCTCTTTCCATTGGTCAGGGAACGTGCACTCATGGAGGAGCGTATTAAAAATAGCTACGAGCAGCGTTAGAAAATGTAGTGGTAATATTTTCAGGATCTTGTTCGTGATGCGATCGGATCCAGGGGCTTTTTTCGAATTAAGACCCTTTATAATGTCCGTGACTTCGTCCACGGACGTCGGACGCGTCGGTACGCCCTCTGGTGGTAATGGCGCCCATTTCTCTACTTGTGTGTCCACCATCGCGACGTGGGTGGGATCACACGGTTGCTCTGACGGAGAGCATTGTGCTTCTAAAGTGTCCGCTAAGCATTCGGCCTTCGCGAGATCATCTGAGGCTAGTGTTCCGTCTAGGCGTACTAAAGGGGGCATTTGGACGACCGTGTCGTTCTTAAAACATCTGCTGAGTTGCCAGAACGCGTTTTGGGAAGGCGTAATGGATGTTAATTTGTGCTCCCAGTTATCGTCTATGAGTTCCTCGAACCGGGCTCGAACCTGTCTTTGGAGTCTCCACAGTTCCCTACGATTGTCTGGGGATGGGAATGCGTCATGTGCCCTAGTGGCTCGATTTTTGCGCCTTATGAGTTTTCTTAGATCTCGCGGGATCTTGAATCGTCCGTCAGGATTGACGTTTATTTCCCTAGTGCACTCGTCGAGAGTGAGACCTATTTGATTTGTGAGCTTATCAATGGCCGCTTCGGCTTCCACCACCGAGTCGAATCTGTCAGGTATGTCGGGTGAGGGATCCGATTCAGGGATGCCGAGGCGATCCGAGAATTTTCTCCAGTCTGTCGTTTTGGATTTTAAAGTGGTCGTGGGGCAGTCAGGCCCCAGTTTCACAATAACTGGTCTATGATCAGAGTCTAGCTCCGCTAGAACTTCGAAACACACAGCGCATTCTAAGGGCGACGCCCTGTAGGATGGCTATATCGAGAATATCGGGGAGGCCTATCGGCCCAAATCTTGTAGGAGTTGAAGGGGTGAGAATTTCAAAATTAGATGTGGTAAGACTCAGGATCGCGGCAAGCGCGATTCCTGCAATGTTTGTTGAATTACAGTTCCACATGGTATGTTTGCTATTGAAGTCCCCGGCCAGAAGGACCGAGTCCCCCATATTAAAAAGAGCTTTGAGGTCTGCTTCTAGCATTCCCTTATTGGGAGAGAGGTAACAGGAGGCTACGATAATGAGTGAGTGTCCAGTCATGTGTACCTGACAGACCGATGCTTCGATGTTGGTGAGCGTCGGCGGCGGGTCTAGTGGAACGACGTGAAGCGTCTTTTTATAAAAGATGACGGTTCCTCCTTTGGGTCCGTCCCTGTCGTTACGTATGGTACGATAATTTGCGATTTTAGGGTCCCTGTTACTATTTCTGAGGAATGTTTCTTGAACTAAGAAAATGTCAAGTTGTTTGTTTGTCACAAAGTCACTGACTAGCCCCATTTGATTGCTAAGGCCGTTTGCGTTAAAAAAGCCTAAACTAAGGGAACGCGGCTTGACTCGCGCGAGTCTTACGTCGGGAGGATTTATGCTATTGCTGACCGCCATTAAAATAGCTTAGATCGTTCGTACGCTTGGTAGCGCATTAATTGCGCGGCGAGGCGCCTATGTCGGCTGATAAGTTTGAAACGCTCTTGCGAAGCGCCGTCCGTGTTTCTTAGGCCACCGGCGAAGGCCTGAATTTCTGCTTGGTCAAACATAGCAAAAAAGTCGAACGTAAGTCCGATGTCGCTCTCAAAACGGTCTTCGTTATGCTGAGCGAAGTTCATTTTTGGCTCCGGTAGCCTTGGCGGAATGGTAGGGGCAGTCCTGGCCGCGAGCCTAGGGTCTTGCCTTCTTGGTGCCTGAGGGGCCTGTGTTGCCTGAGGGGCTTGGTTGGCATGAGGGGCCTGTGTCGCCTGAGGGGCTTGAGTTGCCTGAGGGGCTAAAGGTAATTTTTTGTCCCACGCGTTCGTCGTTGGGAGTGGGGCAGGGCCTGTATGCGTTAACAGGCCGTACTTGAGAATTGTCTCGCGCTGGACGGTAGGGCATCGAAGCCCTATGCTTCCTTCCGTCCGTCCCGCTGATCAAGCGTGGCGCTCGGGGGCATCCGCGGTAGTTTGCGGGGTGCCCCTGAGCGCCGCACAGGGTGCAGCTGGGAGGGACTTCTGGGTCTCGGACCTTGCGCGGACAATCAGATGTGGCGTGCTGTTCCAAGCACTTCACACATCGCGGTTTCGCGTGACAGTTTTTGGTCGTGTGACCATAGTATTGGCAGTTGTGACACTGCATGGGTATGCCCCGAGCCCATGGTTTCTCGAATCTAATTCCCGAGAGCTGGCAAACCGACCTTAGATTAAAAATCTTTTTGCCCTCGGGTGTCCGGTCTAAAACTACCATTACCATGTCGTATACGACTTTGGTATGCGAGTTGAACATGCGGTGTACCGCGCGAATTGGGGGGCTATGTGACTTAAGGTCCCTGTCGATTGTCTCGATCTCGATTTCTTTTGGGATGCCCTTGATGCCTTGATGACAACCCGCAATTGTCTCTCCTCGTCGAGAGTGTACGAGTGGAACCCTACTTTTTGTTCCCTAAGATGAGCCGTAAGGGCCCTGTGGTCTTTGACGGTGACCACCTGTACGCGGATGCCTTGCATCGTTACCCGTGCAGATTCGAACTGCACGTGGTTTGCAAGCATCCACTTTGAGACATTGTCCCATTCTTTTTTGTCCTGCACTACGATGTGCGGCGGTAATTTATTTTTACGCACGCCGGCCGGCCGCGGTGCCGGGCCGGCGGTCGGAGCGTCCGATGCAGGTGTCGGCGAAACCGGTTTCGACCGGCCTCGGCTACCTGCTCGACTACCTGCGCAGGTGTGCGCGCCTTACCCTTTTTCCTCCGCGGGGAGGTTTCGGGTGAACTTGCCGTTACTACGCAAAGTTTGCGTTTACCTGGCGACTTCAACGATTTTTTGGCCTTACGTTTGGCCGTTTTAGATTTGACAGTCTCGAAACCGTCATCTTTCTCCTCCTCGGAGTCGCTGGCCCTACATTTTGCCGCGTCGGTGTCAGATCCGTTCCCTGATTTAAAGTCGTCCGAGTGGACGGATTTCATCTCCTCGTCGTCCGAGTCGATGATGGCGTGACTTATATTTTCATTTACTACGCTAGTAGTAGGAGATTGGGCTCGACGTTCGCCCTCTACATAGTCCGATAGTGTGTGCCTACTATGTCCTAACGTCCCTGCTTTGTGGAGCTGGGGTGTATACCTATTAAAAAACCTATTGACTATGTGTACTCACTCGAGGGGGGTCCCTGGAGGCTCCTGCACTAACTGCACTGCACTAGCACTAACACTAACACAACGTTGATTGCCGCTCCCGAAGATAAATTGCACTTGCACAATAAGATCTGGATTTGGATTGCTTTCCCGGGCGGACATCGAGACGTCCGAGCGGTTCGGCAGTCGAAATGAGAATCCGGACAGATCTGTCAACGCAATGTGTTTTGAACCGTATGTTGAATATAAATTCTATAACATTTAGCGTGTGTCGTTTCTGGACAGATCTGTCCAAGGCAAGTGAGGCGCCTTGTCAGATCTGACTTAATGCAGTTAAAAGGTTAATAATTTCAATGAATATAAATTAAAAATAGTGTGAATAAAAAAAATAATTAATAAAATATCTATAACCATTGACGCCATGCACTCCACACTTTTTTTAAAATAAAATGTTTTTTTTATTTACACTATTATTTATTTATATTCATTGAAATTTTTAACGCTATTTTCTAAATTTAAACTTTATTTTTTGGTTCGGTTTTCTATAAAAAGCGTGTTTTTTAGTTTTTTTAAACTATTATTTATTTTTGGAAATCGTTGTGTTTTTCATAAATAATTTTAAAAATTTTGAGCTGAACCTATTTTTGTGTGACTTTCTCTGAAAGACAGAGAACGTATGCAATATATACACTTCTTCTAGTAAAATATTTGGAAATTAGTATACATATTTACTTCCAACTATCAAACAATATGTCAATAAATAAAAAAAA
This sequence comes from Dione vanillae, assembly GCA_037178615.1. NCBI lineage: Eukaryota > Metazoa > Arthropoda > Insecta > Lepidoptera > Nymphalidae > Dione > Dione vanillae. The sequence goes on along the minus strand of JAZFAU010000685.1, from coordinate 15,880 downwards.
ATTCGAGTGATTCTAGTGATAACTCTACAAGCCTTATAGTATTCTGTTATAATACCTCTGTTTTCTTAAGCAAAACATCCTTTTAATTACAGATGATTGAAGAAATACAAGACTGAATTTACATATGGAGAGTGTACAGCATCATACCTTGTACTTTATATTCTTTAGAAACACATTCTGGCCGGTTAACTATGAGGCCTAGTCGAAGATATGCCATTATGAGTATTATTTCAATAAATTTAGTGTGTAGGATATTATACTTTCCATTAATAGTGGGGACGGAGAAAGCACGGACTGAGCAACGGAGTGTCTTAACACTAGGTTCGGATAGTTCCTGCAGTTCCCTCTGCCTACCCTGCCATGTGCAGGATAAAGCGTGAAGCTAATAATAATCTAATCAGCATGAGGTTCGTATTTATAAGGCCTTGGTATCGGTGGATTTCATTGAATACTGAATGAAGAAATATTGGTTGTTTCTATAAAAAGAAATTATTCTTTATAGCTATTTCTGTTACGTTAGAAAATATATGCCAGTAGATTAAGCTTAGTCTATGAACAGAAAACGAACAAGAGACTAAAATATATTATTTTTTTTCGCGGGTAGACACGAAAGTGCTCACACGTATTTTAACGCTCTATAGTTTTTTTTTAATTTTTTTAATTAAATTATTAAACATATATGTTTAAAAACTAATTACCTGTGCTTAAGTTGATTAAAACTTTAAAAATAAAATCTACCTAGTCGATATGAAGAAGTAAATTACGTAACACTAAATGTTTACCTATGAATGTATCAGCAAATTGTTACAAAAGTTAGTATACCTAACAAAGGTTATTTTCAAAATGTCATTAGCATGATTCCGTTCTTATTTTGAAGACGCTTATCGCGACGACAAATACACCTTTAAAGACCCGGCCTTATCTATGGCTTAATCATGCGTTAACGATTAGATGTATGAATAAATATAGTATATTTTTCATTGAACGTGTTATTTATTTTAATGGGCGTCTTTTGTCTTATATATCTGTTTAATAATATCACAAAGCCGTTAAAATTACAAGCTGTACCGCATATATTTAAATGTATTATATTTAATGATTTACTTTGATGACGCATATACTGTTCAATATCCTTAGGGGCTATGGCCAGAGACACTATCCATTATCTTCTTTTTACTTAAGCTTGGGGTCAATAATAAACTGCGGGAGATTAAATAGGAAGCGTTTAGTAAGAGTAAGTGTGTGTACCTTACACACACACATTTCGTAAATACGACTAAATACTAATGTTCGAAGATGGAAGGCTTGCACGTAGCGACCTCTGCCACCCCTACATAGGGCTGCAACAGTCCATCAGCCATGAGTACCATACGGGCACACAATGCTACGGCGTCCCCCCGAGGCGACGCGCTCCAGTGCGTCCCCGCTGGTGTGAAAAGTGATGACGAATGCGGCATTGGGGACTGCCACCCAACACGCCATATCCGGAGCGGCGGAAAGTGGAAGACGGAGCTACAAATAACTGCGTGGAATGTAAGAGGAGGGATGAGCGATATTTGAATGTCATTGATATGACTGAAAGCGAAAAGGCAAATGATGCAACCTATTTGCCGGGCAGCCCCGTCGCTCTCTGGGCTGGCGTTCCAGAGAGCGAAGGCGGGTGTCCAGGTGTAGGTGTGTTATTGTCCTCTTGATTGGTTAGTGCAGTGGTAGAGTACGAGGCGATCAACCCGAGACTGCTTTGGGTTCGCTTCAAACTGGGGATTACAAGAATATTCTTGTTAGTGTCATATTCTTGTTAGTGCACCGGTATCCTCAGCTTCATTGAGCGAGCTTGAGGGGTTTTGGGAGAGTATCAGGGATGTTCTAGGCAGTGCAAGAGGAAATGAAAATTAAATAATATCTGCAGACTTGAGTGGATGGGTCGGAACCGCGCAAAGTGGTTACGAAGGTGTGTTAGGTCATTATGGTGACAGAAGAGTGAATGAGGCTGGAAAGCTTATTTTGGAACTTTGTAAGGAAAGGAATTTGTTTGTGGCAAACACAAAGTTTGACCACAAACAAATTCACATGTATACGTGGGAGCGAATGGGAGAGAAAAGTATTGACTTATTAGTGGATCAGCGGATTCGAAAACAAGTGATGGATACGCGTGTGTCTAGGGGTGCCGACTTCGGAACGGACCACTATCTAGTAATTGCTAGAATTAGGAGTTTGTTCGTAGGATGGCGTAATCGCACGAGGTGTGCATACTTGGATCGAATGATCGCATAAGAAGCTGGAAGCTTCAAGGTCCACCGATCAAAGAGAAATATATAGAAAGAGTTTCCAAAATTTAGAAAGTCAGATATCAGTTGTGAAATAGGAAATGAAAGTATTAAAGCATGCTGGCAGAGCTTTAGGAACTTTGGTAGAAGCTGCGACTGAGGTATGTGAAATAAGAAAAGGAGGCTTTAGCAAAAACATGACGAATGGTGGGTAGCAAAAACACAATATCGAAGACACTGGAGGAAGGCCACGTAAAAAACATGACGACTCCTCGGAGAGCATGTATAAATAGGTTAATGACAGTGGACGAGGCTAAAGAGGTATGCAGGGGCCGCAACATTTGGCGCTCCGTTCTCTCTGACTACCCCGCTAGGAATTGGGCGTATATGTAATATTTGTAAAATTAGATGTTCAACAAAAGAGAGAGAGAGACCTTAAGGAGATATGAAATGAATAAATAAAAACTATCAAAGAATAATATATAAATAATAATAATAATTCTTTATTGTACACCCAATAATATATACAGAAATACAAAAATAAGAAAATACGTTGGTACAAAAGGCGGCCTTATTGCCAAATAGCAATCTATGCCGGGCAACCTTAATGCAGAGGAAATCGCAAAATTGAAGTAGGGATGGGGTGCAACAATAAGTCTTATGCTTTCAGTGTTCCGAATTAAAATAGCTTGATTTGATTCATTTTTACGGGCGTAAATTCTGCCATTACTAACCCACGTAAATCTGTAATTCAACTCTTTGGCCTTAATGCGAGCCGCAGCATGTAGTGACTTGTTAGCTGGATTTAAATGCTCGCCCACGTATACTTGTGAACGAGCTCCGCCAAGTCCTAGTTGATGAAAATTAAGTTTGTCTTTTAATTGGGTTTTTATTGTTGAAGTTTTGGACGGCAGCTAGTAGTGTGTCACGGTGGTGAGGAGTACGAAGTCTGGCAATAACAGTTCGTGGTTTCTTATATTGAGTTTAGCAACGCGAGTAACTTGAACTATATCGTCATTCGAGAGATTGACGTTCACTGTCTTAGCCAACTGACCAAGAGTATTGACAAGGTTTTCATTGCTATGTTCAGGAAGGCCGTTTATTTCGACATTACTCTCTCGCATAAATTGTTCCGCAAGGTTCAACCTAATTGTTAAATCGTTAACTGTAGAATTCAAATGATCATTGTTCGATTTTAGCTTATGGATAGTGACTTCGCTGTCATCAAGACGCTTTTTTAGGTCTTCATACTGTTCATTAAAAAAAGTAATAGCCTCTCTAAATCCACTTATTTCTTTGTTAATTTCCTTCAACCTTTCAGTTATCATATCTGATATATTTTTGGTTATGACCGTTGACAAATCTAATTTGATACTCTCCAAAATATCACGAAGCGATTCTGCATTTATAACAGAATCGCTGGCTAAAATATCATTTTATAATTTGGTGTTTTTACTTCGAATAGTAACATTATCGATATCTAAGGATGTCCCGCAATCTTTTAATGCACACTCAACCTGACTGTTTAGTGGTGGTCTAATAGGCGTATTAGTATTATTTGTTTTAGGCATCTTGTTACGACATCCTTGGCACTTCCAGTTAATTTTGTTTTCATTAGATAGCTAAATAAAAATAGATAAATTCTTTAACTGGTAATTTATTTCGACAACCTGTACAGAAGTTGGGCATCTTATTTTATTATAAATTATACTAGTTTGTAAATTTAAAATTAAAAATTAAAATCTCAATTTGCATTTTTTTAAACCTGTAGAGGTTTAAACCATGGTCCTTAACGTCACTCCGTTAAATCCACTAGCAGGTACGAGTGCGCTATCAAGCGAATACTTGACAGCGTGAAGTTGTAGATGGTGTTGTAAATTCCTGATCAACTGAGTCAGAGTTTATGGACATTCATTTCTTATTGTATATTGCGTTAAATTGATGTACCCACTTTTTTATTTATCATCCATAACACTATTAGAATACACTTTAACTATATGGTTTGATTTAAATAGATTCACACAAATTTAACACTTTATGCACGCACTAATACGTTAACTAAAAAAATATATTATAATTTTTCACTATTTTGACAGTTTAAAATATAGTTTTTACAATTAATAAAGCAGAGACAGCAAAACACGTCTTGCGCTTATGACGTAGTTTACGCTTATGACGTAGTTTATGATATCTCCTATATATACAAATCAATATAAAGTAATTTTTAACAAAAAAGAACCGACTTCAAAAAGTAAAATAGTTCTAGTCTAAAGTAAAAAAGTTAACTAAAAAGCAAAAAATAAATTTCGGCACAAAGTAATACGTTCGTACTTTTTCTTTGTTAAATTAAATTAATGATTACTTAAGTAAATAAAAAATATTTTATAATTTTGAAGTCGGCGCCAAGTAAATACTACAACAACCTTCTGTATTCTTACCATATTAAAAATATTTTGATAGTTAGTAGCTACCGATTCATATATATTTTGTAATACTGTTACTGTTTGATATATTTAATAATATTGTGTGTTTGAAATTTGAATTTGTGTACTTAGTAATTTGATATTGTAGTAAGGTTGTTGTAGTATTTACTTGGCGCCGACTTCAAAATTATAAAATATTTTTTATTTACTTAAGTAATCATTAATTTAATTTAACAAAGAAAAAATACGAACGTATTACTTTGTGCTGAAATTTATTTTTTGCTTTTTAGTTAACTTTTTTGCTTTGGACTAGAACTTTTTTTCTTTTTGAAGTCGGTTCTTTTTTGTTAAAAATTACTTTATTTAACGATTTTGAGTGATGGGTAGACCGAGCAAGGATGCCTCTCGAATGAGGAAACGACCGTACGACCGTAGTCGGTGTTTTTAAGAACGACACAGCTATCCGCGAATAGACATAATAAATGTTTGTATTGATATTTGTTTTTGTTAATTATCTCCAAAAGTGCTGAACCAATTTCGATAAAATTTTAATGGAACAACGTCTGATGTACGACCTACGAAATACAACAATAATCATCCAAATCAGTTCATAAACGACACAGTTATTCGCGAACAGAAATAGTAAATGTTTGTGTCGATATTTGTTTTAGTTGATTATCTCCAAAAGGACTCAATCAATTTTGATAAAATTTTAATGGGACCACTTCTGGTATAAGACCTACCAAATACAAAAAGAATCATCAAAATCGGTTCATAAACGACAAAGTTATCCGCGAACAAACATAAAAAAAAGCATATATACGGTCGAATTGAGAACCTCCTCCTTTTTTTGAAGTCGGTTAAAAACAGACGTACTGTTTGTATAAGTCCAGTATATTAAAGTTTTATTGACCAACTCATATGATTTATGTGTTTACTGCTTGACCCATTATATATGGTATATTATTGTTATGGTAACTCATATTTGTACTTCATTTAATACGTAATGAGTCACTCCGTCGTAAATTGACATATTTTGAAATTATTACAATATGTAGGTAGGCGTCGGTGTGTTTTAAAGAGTTAAGTTTTATCAAATTTATAATAGTACTTCAATATTTAAACAAAAATCATTTTTAAGAATATATAAAATAAAAATATTAATTAAATTAATTAAAATATTAATTACGTAATATATTTTTTACAAACAGCTTTGTTTGTAAATTCCACATTATTAAATGTCCAATTACTGGAAGTATTCTCGACCAATATGTTTCTTATATCAATAAATGATGAGAGTTTCTTATAAATAATTTAAAAAAAACATACTAATTTAGTTCCAATAATATAACATATGAGCTATATTATTGCACAGTTTTAGTAAAATCCACACAATCTTCCACACAAGAGAACAGAAGCGACTATTACTGTTTTATAAAATTATTTCTATTTATAACATATATCATTTTAATTGGCTCTATGTTTATATTTACTGATTTTATCATAATAATTAAGTAACTAATCTATATTCAGTAATCCCTACGAATAGATGTGGATATATGCATTCGTCACTGTTACTCATATATTGGTGTGAAAAGGCTGAAATGTAAGTGTTCGGTGAAACATGTTATTCTCAGAGACAATTTTTTATATTTTATCTTTACTCAGAAGGAAAGTAATTCCTTCCAGTAGGTAGGTAAGTAATAATAATAATAACAATAAATAAAATCAAGAATAACTGCATAACTTAACATGTAAAAAATAAACAAATAACAACACGCTGTATCCCACACATGGCAAGGTAGTCTACACAAACTGTGGAGTTTTTAGTTAAGACCAAAAAGAGGGAGAGTCAAAAAGATGAAAACAAGTGAAATTTCCCGAGTAGGAAACAAAGCAATAAAGTGTCGCGCTAACAGGCATACGCTGAGCCTTTAAGTGCATTATTTCTGTATTACTACGGTACAACAATGTAACGACAGTATCACTTAAAAAATATCAATATCGTACAAAGGCCTTTATTTTATCAGGAAGCAATGATTGTATATATTTTACATTGTATTAAGTCAACATTAAAAAGTATTAAGTAGTATTTGGTGAGCTGTCGCATCAGTTCTTTCAATATTATAAAATATATATATCTCTTTTAAAATAGGGAGAAATTACGATAATATGAGTGCGATTAACAACCATAAGGAAATAATTTTTAAAATTTTGAGCTGATGTTTTTGTGTGACTTTCTTCGAAAGACTGTAGACGTATACAATATATACACTTCTTCTAGTAGAATATCATTCTTTGAAATTAATACATATATTTAATAACATATTTAATTGTACAAGCTTTAAAGTATACTATGTTATAACGTATTAGTTATTATAATAAGTCTGTTTTCTTAATCAAAAACATCTTTCTTATTACAGATGACAGAAGAAATACAAGGATGTCTCATTCCTAATCAACTGGCAAGAGTAATTTACATATGGAGGGTGTACGGCATCGCACCATGTACTTTACATTTTTCAAAGACACATTCTGGCCAGTATACTATGATGCCCAGTCGGAGATATGCCATTTTGAGTATTATTTCAATAACTTTATTGTGTACGTATATTTTTGCATTTTTTACTTTTCATTAATCATTTTCATGTGTAAATATGAGAAACTTCTTTTTAATTAAAACAAATTTATTAATAATTATTTGTCACAAGTACCACAAACGATATTGTTCCTTGTAGGAGACTGGTAAATAATGTTACATGTGACACTACTTAAATTCAATTAATTAAATTCAACACTGAAAACCTTACTTACTTATTTAATTTATGTTGCGAGACGAGCGTTATTTACCAAATAACGCTCGTATAAACTTAAGAGGTAGATTACGCGTACTATAAGTTAGTACTAATCTAATTAATATAATCAGGTAACGAAGTCTTTAGTATTCTGTATCTAAATGTGTAGCGTCCCCTGAAGACACTTCTAGCCGCATTTATCTAAAAAACCTTACACGCATATATAACACACAGTTACTAAAAACTTACGGCTTAATATTCCCCAGCTTATTGTTGATTCCAAGTTTAGCAGTAAAGTAGATAATGGATAAGAAAAGAAACTGCTTAGCATACCATAGATTCACCGTGCAGGTGCCGCACCCACCGCCTTGTAAGAGGAGCTCCGATCAGCGCTTGGGACTTGCGACCCAAGTGTAGGTTTAAAGGAGCGCGTTTAAAATGCATTAACGCTCACCATGACTGTCTGAGCTCCTCCCACTACCTAACCAAATTCGAAATGATTCTGCTAATGCCGTCTTTGAAGTACATTCTAGAAATGTATTAGTAATAGTTATAGACAGGCCAAGATCTTTTAACAAACTATAGAGAGATTTCGCTGTTATACCTCTCGGTTCTACTTCAACCGCATATAAGCTAAATCTAAACCTATTTCTGGTCAGTTCGTCAGTAAGCTCGAAATATTTATTAAGCTTGAAGTTATGACTTTTAGGGATATTGGTCTCCCACGGAACTGTAAGTTCTACCAGTACTACGCGTTTAAGGCTTCGAGAACAAAGAAAAATATCCGGTCTGGATGACGAAACACCAATGTCCTCAGAGATTTTATACTCGTACGTGTCCATCAAAAGAGTCCAATCAGGAGCTGGATGTAATATTGAGTTTTATTTATTAATAGGCAAGCCAACGTAACATACAATGTTACCTATTACAAATATTATGAATTATAATAAAAATTAAGCGAATTACATTGTACATCATACTTACAGGCTAGCTCAACATGATTAAAAAAACAACAAGTATTTCCAATCAGCAACCCTACACCAAGTTAAATACATTATCAATAATAAAAACAACGTACATTAAATTATACACATACATGCCATTAATGGCAAACATAAAAACTTACAACTAAAAGTAATAAAGGCGCATTAAAAAAAATCAACACAAACAAATATATATATATATATATATATATATATATATATATATATATATATATATATATATATATATATATATATATATATATATATATATATATATATATATATATATATATATATATATATATATATATATATATATATATATATATATATATATATATATATATATATATATATATATATATATATATATATATATATATATATATATATATATATATATATATATATATATATATATATATATATATATATATATATATATATATATATATATATATATATATATATATATATATATATATATATATATATATATATATATATATATATATATATATATATATATATATATATATACATATATATATATATATATATATATATATATATATACATATATATATATATATATATATATATATATATATATATATATATATATATATATATATATATATATATATATATATATATATATATATACATATATATATATATATATATATATATATATATATACATATATATATATATATATATATATATATATATATATATATATATATATATATATATATATATATGTATATATATATATATATATATATATATATATATATATATATATATATATATATATATATATATATATATATATATATATATATATATATATATATATATATATATATATATATATATATATATATATATATATATATATATATATATATATATATATATATATATATATATATATATATATATATATATATATATATATATATATATATATATATATATATATATATATATATATATATATATATATATATATATATATATATATATATATATATATATATATATATATATATATATATATATATATATATATATATATATATATATATATATATATATATATATATATATATATATATATATATATATATATATATATATATATATATATATATATATATATATATATATATATATATATATATATATATATATATATATATATATATATATATATATATATATATATATATATATATATATATATATATATATATATATATATATATATATATATATATATATATATATATATATATATATATATATATATATATATATATATATATATATATATATATATATATATATATATATACTAACCTAAAATTAGAAAATCGACAATTAAAGGTTTTTACTTCCAATAGATCGACGCCATTATTAATGTTCATGTATTCATGGCTTCTATTCTAAATAACCGTTTTAAATCTCATGTCAGTATGGCGGCGGTTTAAGGCGGCGTATACATAATATAAATAATAAATAATAGACCGCGTACACAATATACAAAGCTTACATCTCCCCCCCAAAATGTGCAAATTGACTGGAGTTAATTTGGATTATCAAACTGAGGAATGAGCTTTGTAACATGATACAATCCCAAGGACTTTTTACTCTTCCCAGTGTTGATTTTGCATAGCGAGTTTGATATCATTTGTTGTATCTCAAAAGGACCAATTCTAATTTCATCCATTTTAGATCTGTTTAACTTATTACAGTCCATTATATAGACCATATCACCTTTTTGAAACTTGTAATCTATTCTATTTTTGTCAAAAATGGATTTGTTCAATTCATGAGATTTTTTGACCGGAGAAATGCTATTTTTCGGTCTTCTTCCAGTTCTCCGGGTTCCATTTGTTTTCTTTTTAGGGTTGTTGGTAGTAAATCTGTTGGTTCTCCACTTAATAGATAGTGAGGCGAATAACCTGTCACTGTGTGGGTTGTTGAGTTATAGGCTTTTACACAATCCGCTGCCACAGTTGTCCAAGATATTTTTTTTTCTTTGCTATTCAAGGTACACCTAATCCTATTCATCCACAGCATCCACAGCCGTAAAGATTAATTTAATAGAGTGATCTTTTAAATACTTTTTAAATTCCCCTGAATTCAATGCCGGATATTGATCTGAAAGTAATATCTCAACTTCATTGTAATTAATCACCTGATCTATCAATTTTATATAGTCTTTTGCTAGTTGTGTCTTTGAGCACGAAATGTAAGCATAGCGTGTAAAATTATCCATTAACAAGTGTAGGTATCTTTTTGAAGACCTGTTACCACCAAATCCTCCTATAGTGTCTATGGACATAATTTGGAAAGGCTTTTCTGCCGGTCCTAACTGTGACATAAGTCCGTACTTTCTATTTATACGTGTTTTATTTTTGATACAAACTTCACATTGACGGCAAATCAACTTTATATTATCCAGTAGGTTTGGTGCTGTGTAGAAAGGTCTTATTTTTTATTCAATCTGATTTATTCCTATATGACAGAAGTGCTCGTGCACTTTTTTATTAATGTCTTACTATAGTCTTCGGACAAAACTATTTTCTTTTTCTTATTGTTCCACTTGTAATATATACCATTTTCTCTAATAAAAATATGCTTGTCTTTATATTTGTGTTTTTGTTCTGGTCATCTAGTATTTCTTCAATCTTGACAATATTTATAGTTTTCAAATTATCTTCTTCATTTTCATGACTTTCATATACAGGATTTCTGCTTAAACAATCTGCTTCGATGTTGTTTCTACCTGGGTTGTATTTTATTACAAAATTGTATTGTGATAAGTAAGTGAGTCATGTCTCCCAGTTCATCGTCTGTTCTGTTCTTTATGTTTAGATTTTCGAGTGGCTTATGGTCCGTATAAATTGTGAATGAGTTCCCTAATAGCCAGTGTTGCCAGAATTTCAAACTTTCTTTAATTGCTAGGCATTCTAAAAATATAGCTTTCTTCTTTTTCTGGCATTCATTCAACTTTTTTGAAAAGTAGGCCACTGGTTTCATTTCACCACACCTTTGTGTTTGTTTCAAAACTGCACCAATGCCTTTTATACTTGCATCAGTATATATAAAAGTTGGTGCCTCTCGGTCAAAAATGGCTAAAATTGGGGCTGAACATAAATTGCTTTTTATTGTTTGGAAAGCTTTTTCACAATCAGCTGACCAAACGTAATTTATGTTTTTTCTAAGTAAATTGTGTAATGGATCAAGAGTTATTGCAGCATTAGGAATATATTTATTGTAAAAATTTACCTTACCCAGAAATTGTCTTATTTGTTTCTTGTTTTGCGGTGCTGGAAATTCTGCTATAGATTTGAGGTTATCTTTTAAAGGTGTAATTACATTACCTTTTATTAAATGCCCCAAGAACTTTACCGAATGTGCCGCAAATTTGCATTTTGTCAATTTTAGACGGAATCCTTCTTCGGCTATAGCATTCAACAGCTTCGAAAGATGGTCCATATGGTCATCGAAAGTTTTTGAAAACACCATTATGTCATCTATATAATTCATTACATAATTAGACAGGTTATGTTTTCTTATTATATTAGTCAGAATCCTTTGAAAAATCGCCAGAGATGTCTTCAACCCGAAAGGTAGGCAAGTCCATTGGTAATGACCTTCTTGTGTGACAAAGCCTGTCTTCGCTCTGTCGCTGATCCTCATTGGTATTGACCAGAAAGCAGAATTAATGTCAAGCGTAGTAAAATACCTACAGTTTATTGTTTTTACCATCAGATCCTCTATAAGAGGGAATGGTTGTGCCTGTGGAACGATAATTTTACTAAGGTTTCTGAAGTCGATACACAATCTTGACTTCTTCCTTTATCCCGCTTGAATGCCAATGTTACAGGTGCTGCGAATGGGCTATAAGATTCTTCAATCAATTCATTCTTTAGCAATTGACCAATTCGTTTCTCAATTTCTTCTCTATCCCCCAAGGAGCACCTATATGGTCTTTTTGAGCAATATTTGTCTACTTGTAAATCAATAAATGCTTCATGGTTTTTCACCTGTCCAACGTCAAATTTATCTTTCGCAAATATGTGTTTATAATCATCTAATAATGCATTAATTTTTGTTATTTGGTCATCTTTCAAGTTAGTGGTATCGATGTCAAATTTATTCACATCTATGCCCTCATTGAAATTTATTTCATAATTCGATATTTGTGACTCTTTGGTTTCAATTTCAAAATATTTATTTTTCTCGTCTCTTATTGGACTGATATATTGATTTTCACTTGGGTTGGCATTTTTCTGAAGTTCGATGTTTAAATTCCCGTCATGGGTCAATCCAAACCTCTTTATTGTATCCAATCCCAAAAGCAATTCATGAGTGAAATTTTTATCATTGCAAATAAATGCATTTATTTCCTCTTCAATATTCAATATTCTTCCGTTTAATTTTACTAAACCTATAGTTTTCCCCCACCACCAATTGTGTTGAATTTGTTTTCAAAGCAATTTATCTTTGAATTCAAAGCAATTTATCTGTTATTAATTTGGAATTTATTAAAGTTATATTTGATCCAGGATCATAAATACCAGAACATTTCAGTTTGTCATTCAATATTACTTCAACTTCGATTAGTGGGGGAATATTTAGTTTTTTGTATCCTCGAATTGATCAATCTCTAATGTCAAATTGCTGTTCTTGTCTTCTTTGAACCAGCACAAATCCTCAGAGTGAAATCTGTTTTTCTTTCCAATTTTGTAACAAATCTGACATGGTATTTTTTTTCGCCATTCTGATTCTGATTTATTTTTTTCTGTAACTTTTCTTTTATATTGTTATTCTGATCTGCATGCATTTGTAGGGCATTAAATAAAATAGTTGGGTTTGTCATTTCCTGTCTATCTAATTTGCTCCTAACATAAGTAGATAATCCTGTGACGATTAAGTCAGTGAGAGTTCTGTTATCACTTTACATTATTCTGTTATCACTTTACATTATTTACCATATCTCCCACAGTGAGTTTAAGCTGTGTTTAATCAGCATAGACTCATACCAGTCGCTTTCTGAGTTATTCAAAAATAGCCTCAATGCACTAATTTTCTGTGTGTTACAATTTAAATCAAATCTTTTACACTCACTCTCAAAGCATTGTAACCATTGCTTGGCATTAGTGGTCTTGTTGTCAAATTTCTTCAAAACAAATTTTTCAGTCAATCCGCTTAAATTGGTGTACTTTTCTTTGTTAGTATTGAATTTGTCGCCTAATTTCTCTAAAATTCTAGTAATTTTCCGTCTGTAGTAGATTGGCTCGTTTGAGTCAATTCTTGTAACAAATAATCATTAAACATTATATTTCCTATGTTATCTTTGTATAGTTCTAGCACATCGCTTGGCATCGATATCCATACCTTTCTACTATGACCCCTTCTCTGTAATGTTCTTTTTATTTTTACGAATTCTGGAAGGTTCGTTAATTGTAGGTGATGTTTCGCTGCTTGAAAACATGGCGGCATGAGATATGTCATTCCTTCTTCTGTTGTTATAGATTTTATCGTAATTGTGTTATTTTTCGGATCTTCATCCGCTGAAAGCTCTACTTCAAATTGTAATCTTGCCATGATCTACGGATATCCAATTAAACTCTGACAATTGTCGATTTATAATATGTTGGATGTCGAAGACGGGAGCAAAAACACACAATTTGATTTATCTAAAATTAGAAATATTTAATGTTAATTTTTTTTAATTATTACAATATTATTATTTTAAAATAAATTGTCATATATATTGTATACTAACCTAAAATTAGAAAATCGACAATTAAAGGTTTTTACTTCCAATAGATCGACGCCATTATTAATGTTCATGTATTCATGGCTTCTATTCTAAATAACCGTTTTAAAATCTCATGTCAGTATGGCGGCGGTTTAAGGCGGCGTATACATCATATAAATAATAAATAATAGACCGCGTACACAATATACAAAGCTTACATATATATATATATATATATATATATATATATATATATATATATATATATATATATATATATATATATATATATATATATATATATAGATATATATATATATATATATATATATATATATATATATATATATATATATATATATATATATATATATATATATATATATATATATATATATATATATATATATATATATATATATATATATATATATATATAGATATATATATATATATATATATATATATATATATATATATATATATATATATATATATATATATATATATATATATATTATATATATATATATATATATATATATATATATAATATATATATATATATATATATATATTATATATATATATATATATATATATAGATCTTGAATTTTTGGGGATTCTTTGGGATCCTTGGACAAACCGGAAAAGCCTGCCTACGGACAAAATTCCAGCACTGCTGACACTTGTAAATCAAATGTTGGCGAAACAACGAACAAAACTCAGAGATCTTCAGAGTCTTATCGGCGTTCTCAATTTTGCCAGCTTTGTAGTGCCCAAAGGCAGGCTCAACTTCCGCAAGCTTTTGAAATTGCTGAACAAAATTTTAAAGATGAACAAAAAAGCAAAGATGTTACATGTTATCTCCCAACCTGCATTAGGGAACCTAATGTGGTGACTACAAAACTGCAGGCGGTTGACACTTATTCATTTCGAACCGCCCAACTATTTTCTCACTACCGAAGCGTCAGATGTTGCTTGGGGAGCTTGCCTGAACAAAACTTCAATTGCCGGTTCTTGGCTCGACACAGTAAATCATCTCCATTGCAACCAAAATGAGATGTCGGTTGTTCTGAAAGTTCTGGAAGGTCAGTGTTTATTGTTGAAGCACAACACAGTTATCAATCAATCAATCCGACAACAGTGATTGCACATCTACCTCACGAGCGCGGAACGAAATCGGGATCTCTCATGGATAGGTCACTATCGGTATTTCAGATTCTCAATCTTTACCAAATCCATGTGAAAGCAGTTTATACCCCTCAATACAGTTTGTGAAAGAAGGTTTTTATAAAAAAACCCACACAAAAACCTTTCTCTATATTAGATCCAGCTCCCGATTGGACACTTATGATGGACACGTATGAGAAACAGCATAGAATCCCTGAGGATATTTGTGTTTCGTCATCCAGACCGGATATTTTTACCGCGTAGTACTGGTTAAGCTTATAACTCCATGCTAAACAAATATCCCAAAAAGTCACCATCTAAAACTTAATAAATACTTCGATCTTACAAACGAACTGACCAGGAATAGGTTTAGTATTAGCTTATTTGCAGTTGAAGTAGAAGCGAGATGTATACCCCGGGGGTTGCTTCCCCTACTGGCGCGTCCCCG
>JAZFAU010000684.1:0-59989 GCA_037178615.1 Dione vanillae | reverse complement strand
TCTTTTACTATCAGCGGTACAGTAAATAGTTGTAGTCGACACGCGACGACGCGAGGAGAACAGTTGCAGTCAAGAGACAAGTGTCGAATCTAAGAATTTTCCCGAGTATATATCAGTCCATCTAACTTTATCATTAACTTTGTATTAGTTCGAACTTACTGCAAGTAATGGATACTAAAATTGTGATAAAATTAACTTTGATTATGACAAATTTAACAATTTCCTAAAATAGTTTAGAAATGCAATACTCTAAGCTGCCTGCTATGAAACTTACTTATCGTAATCGTTGTTTTATATCTGAGCATCAGCTTAATGTCTGTTATCTTTGCCTATCTTTTACTTTCAGCAGTACAATAAAGCGTTCACGTACCATATCAATATGCGATCAATCAAACTGAGGAAACAAGCATAATGATATCCAGTATTAATTTTAAAGAAAACAACCATATTTGTGTATTACCTCGAGTATTCAATTCCATTATCTTACCTCGTTACATGTTTTTTCCTTTCGAAATCGACTTGAAAGGGCGACTTGCGAGAGTATTGTATTTCACGAACAACTCAAATAAATGGTTTTCGTGTTTTTACAACATCTAAAACAATAGCAGCAATATCTCGTGGAAGCCACAATAAACAATATATATAGAGTACATACGTAACTAATATTTATATACATTTAAGTACGAAATTATTCTCATATTATTCTTATATTTATATACACTTGAGCTACATATATTCGTTGATGCAATGAAACTTAAATTAAATATAAAAATGATATATATTTAATTAGGGAGCGCGGTCTTCATTAAAAGGACATCACAACATTATTGCAATGTCTTTTGTAATATACTAGACTAGAATAGGCCATAAAGGCTAAAAGGGTAGGCTATAAACTCGTATAAGGTGTTATTTGGTTCGTGAAGTACTCCTTGGTATCTATTTCTGATGTATAAGAGATTTATAAAAAGGGATAAGTGAAATGAGACTCTAAACGCCGTGACGAAGGTTTTATAAAGCGAAAACTGATAAGTAGCTTGTACTTAAAATAGATTAGGAGTTTTCAGAATGAAATGTCCACGTCAATAAAAGACTGTCGTTGAAGACAATTTCTTGTAGTCTACGCGTCCCTCGAGTCCTCGCGCCCTCGACCTCTTACAACCTCACCGAGTAATGGGAAAATACTATCGCATACTTATTATCGTTTATTTAAACTTAATTATTTTTTAAATTATATAAAACAATAAAAATATATATGGAAAATTTACTCACTTTCTGTACATAATTTGTTTTAATTAATATTATTTTCATAACATAATTAATCATTAATTTTACTAACAAGTAGATGTGTAGTTGCGGCGCCCGTGTTCTTTTCACCTCTCTCGCCGCTTTCTAAGAGGATTAAGTGTATACTAGAGCATACATAAATACATAATATGTAGGGTACATATATAGATTAGTATGAAAATTTTTAAAGCTAGTTATGAATATATTAGAACACTTCGCTGTATACAAAGTTTAGATTCAAATTTGTAGCGACGTCAACCTACTAGCTTTCCTGTTTCTATTTTCTAACAGGTTAGTTTGGAAAATTGTACGAAGTGTCTAAAAGGTTTAACTTACTTAACATAAGTCTTGCTCTAGTTTAGGACCAAGGGGATTTACCTGATTACGTTACGACTTGTCCTCTTAACGTCTAAATTAATTGTACTATAGCACTTATACGAACACATTTCACAACAATTTCTTAAGCCTTCTTTAATATTAATACAAGAAGAAAATATTTTGAACCCTTTTAAGACAAATAGCGCGGACGGAGGAGTATGAAACTTGTCACACTTATACTATACATGTAGGAGAAGTGCAGGACGTATTATTCAATAATAACAGTTTTAAAGTACATCATATAAATAAATTAAACTTTGCCCACACTAACTTACATAAGTTTAGTGCAAAGTGATATACACATTGCTATGGCAACGCGTGTTGTGCGTAAACGGGTCTTCCAGTTCTAAGTATTGCTGGCTGATATTTTTTGTAACTGATTTCTTTTCGAATAGGTTTATTATTTTATTACATTTAACCGACAATGAGTCGGTCACCTTATATGTATGTCATAGTCAGAGTCTTGAATTTCAATCTTAAAATGCACATACAAGATATCTTTACAATATTTTTTTGCTGAATCACTACAAAACAGTGCATTTACTTACTTGTGTCGTTTATAAATTATACTTATATATACTTGAGATATTTTGTTTTCTTATTTGATCAATTTTGAAATATTTTTTGTATTATTTAATATATGAGAATGTATCGAAGCCGCAATCATTGTAAGTGAATTAATTGTATCAAGATGGTGAAAAAGATTATTTAGTGTAACATATAATATTACTAAAGAAACATATAATACTTTCATGCAGTTTTCTATACTATAATGGTATAGAAAACTGGAGGAAGGCTTAGTCCAATGATTTCAATCACATTACACAAAAGATCGAGAGACGCTTGTGTGTAATAATGAGAAGTCATATTGACGCATTTCGAGTGAACTCTCGGCGCTTTATTGTAGGAAATGAGCGAATATATGTGACACGTGACACTCTGTGAGAGACTCGAGGGTTTTAATTTGATGTAAATGTAAAATATCTTCATAAAAAACATGTTTTATATACAAAGTGAAAATGTTCTTTTTCGATATGTTAAATAGTTTGGATGTACAATACTCGTAATGAAAACATACAGATGTAATCGGTTATATTAATCGGTAATCAATTGTAAAACCTCCCACACGCGCCCTCACTCTGTATATACAGCTACGGCTGTAGTTATGTACTCGCTTATTGAATATCGCATAACAATATCAGTAATGATCCAATTAATTGGAAAACAAAATGTGTTATAAATGAAAAATGTGGGTCATACATATTTATTTAGTAATATATATTAAATAATTTAATTATTCAAATTGAAACTCTACAAACATTACGTGTACTTTGTATGCGGACGGGTCGCGACCGACCGGACGACTAATTGTATTTTATTATATTATTATAGACGAATATCAATAGTTCAAAAAATAATTTATATAATATTTCCCGAGCGGGAATCGAACCCACAAACTGACGCGTTTACAGATAGACTACGCGATATATCAGCATTGATTTATTCCTTACAATCATCTAAATAACACGCATTAAAATTAGTCCCTTAGAACATCAGCCAGCGCTATCAATATATATGAGAGATTTCGCTATTTGTAAATAATATTTTCTAAATCTTAAATTTTTATTTTCAATTCTGTGACAGAACCCTAGACACGCGACTGCGACTCATACCTGACTGATACGTTTTCTATGATATATGTAAGAATGTATATCACTCAATTATATATAATATAATTGTTGCGTCATGACGTATAAAAACCTTCTCGATATGCGATATCCACAAAATACTCGTACCATCCGCGTACACACAGCGCTTAACGAGTTGTGCTTATTCCTTAATATTATATTGTAAGAATCTTTAGGAATAGTTCTTTAGGAAATTCTTATACAAATAGTATACATATATCAACTTGAGCTTAATACTAGGTTCCTATGGTTGAGGACCGTCGTGGCACAGAGGCGCAACGTCTGCCTGTAACGCGACGGTTACTGGGTTCGATCCCCAGTCGGAGAAGATGGATTTTTCTATTTCCATTTTCTCCGCTCTGGCAAACTAGGCAAAGCGCGGCGTTGAGTTCCGCCACTCAACACGCAATGCCTCGAAAACGGCGGAAAGTGGGGACGCAGAAAGCAGGGGTTAAGCAACGGAGTGTCTTAACACTAGGTTTCCACGGTCTCTGCGGTTCCCTCTACCTACCCTGCCTTGTCAGGGTAGGTAGAGGGAACCGCAAAGCGTGAAGCTAAAAAAAAAAAACTTGATTTTATTTGTGTCGCAAGTCCCAGACACTGTTGTGTAAAGAAGTATTTAATTCTCAAAATAAAAGTCAAAATTGATTTATAAAGTCGTAAATAATATTATAATTGATGTTACAATTTAAACAATTTTCATTTTCATATCTTTTTTGTGCTTTTTAGAAAGCCTTAAAATTAATTACCAATACATACATTGTGGTAATAAGGTACAATATACGTATTGAAATCGATTGATTCTCGGAGGACGTCCACTCCGTTACCGTCACAGTCACCGTCTTCGGTCGCGGCTGACGAGCTTTGTGTATGAATATGTATGACGGATCAGTTTTTTTGTCACACGGACAGCCTTTTATTTTCTGCTCAGTTTATAAAGTAACTTTTAATTAGTTTTCTGTTATTTTTATTCATATGGTAGAACATTTTGATACTAAGGCAGTGGAAAATACAAATTAATTTGATGATTTTAAAATATTTAAAAATATATTGTCATAATGGTACATTTCTGACTGATATTTTATGAAATGCCATGCGTTTTGAATTACGGGCTGAAATTCTTGTAGTACAGATCGTAGCGTTAATAAATGTAAGACGAAAACAGTTAATATCAATGAAATATATATGGAAATAAAATTCTAGTTTTAGTAAGCATCGTTCATGAGTGTTGTACTACGCTTAAAATGCTACTTAAAAATATAAATTTGAATGTATGTGAGTCAAAATAAGCAAATCATACACGTAAACACTATTATTGTATTATACAGGTAGGTGCGGCGCGCGGTGCGAGGTGATGTGAGGTGACGCGGGGCACGTGTCGGGAACAAATCGAATGCTTTGACTATCGCATTGTGTTGTTTATTTGAACTACACGCGTAGTTTTAATTGGTAAAATAAATATTTTATTTCACGATATCGCTCAACAAAACATGGTCGTTTTCAATTAAAACATAAGCTGTGAAAATCAACATTTCATATAGGTATATGTAATGGTATGTGTATGTGTAGCTAACGCTGTATATAATATAACTCATTTACAGCACAATATAAACTAAAACAACATCTATAAATATGTATTTATTACTTGTATAATGCACGTGTTTTTTCCAAAACAAATACAAAGAAAATTGTTTTGGTGCAGTAGTCGCGCAAGAAAGATAAAAAATATAAACTTAATAGAGATCTCTTGCTTTTTGAAGACACTTAAAAATGAACTTATCCTACGATATAGTTTAAAGGGAATTTATCGCTTATATTTGATTTGGCATTTTTTGGTGGCCAAAGCACTTTGCCGTAAACTAATTACTACTAAAACTGCCAGGTTACAGGGTTGTAGATCTTGGACTAACGAGTTACCTATATAAGAGAGACAATCGGCACTTTATCAATAAGTGATGGATAGTCGATAAGAGCGACAACATTTTAAGAAGAGGAATCAAGAATGAACATACATCTATCTATATATAAATCTGAGGTCGTACATAGTACATACGTTCTTGCAGAAGAAACAACCTAGCGACAAGTTACTAACCTATCAGCTGTCTCGAGTTGAAATCGAATCTACCTACAATTATCGCGTTATTAATCGTGGGTAGATTTGATTTTCACTAATTTAACTTCACATACTTAGTAGTGCCGCGTCGAGCGCGCGTGTCGCGTGTCGGTACACAGTACTCGGGGAACCGATCAAATCAACTACGAACTTTATGACGAAAATATCCGAAGTGATTATTGTTTAAGCAATTGTGGAAATAGTATTTTGGTAAATAAACAGTGAATGATACAAATTTGACTAAATACATAAACAGGTACTTACCCGTGAAGTGTGTTCTGTGAGTTGAGTCGTTTATTGCGTAAATTGTGTGCGGATTATCTGGTAAATATTATAATAGTAAGTCCGAGGCATTAACTTTAGCGAACCGGTGGTAATGTTTTGGCGTTCCAAAAACAAATCTTGGATTTTAAATAAAATTATTTGAGTTCGGATTTGAATCACATTGTCGCATTCAAATATTTTAATTTATGTTTTTACTAAATGTATATTAACTTTTGAACAGACTCAGTTCACGCTCAAATAAGTATGGCTTGAATAATCAATAAAGTGACCCTTTCGTCTTTGATGTAAAAAGTCCTGGCTAATAAAATGTCCTAACGAAAGTTTTTAATTTACTTTTTTCTACAATTTCTTTAGCCTGTCGTATTATTTTTTTGTAAACGTCAACTAACCAATTACTAGTGACGTCAGACGACCTCCTTCTCTGACGGAATGCCGTTGTGTCGCCGTCGCCGTTGTCGTGAACCGAAACTCAGAGACGCTTTCTTCTAAGCAAATTACGAAATTTTGATAAACAAACTTTGAGTAGACAAGTACCACGTGAACGGAGACATTTTTGTCCGATTATATAATAGAAGGAACTTTCCTTTCGTTAAATTTTTAAGCTACATTTTACAATTACAATTTTAGAGCTACATTTCTAAAGAGTGTCGTAGCGCAGAGGCGTAGCATCTGTTTGTAAACGCGACGACTAGTGGGTTCAGTTCCCACTCGCATGGATTAATATAATAAAGTAATCGTGGTATTAAGTTCCGCGATTCAACACGCAATATCGCATACTTTGAAAGGCGGAAAGTGAGGAAAACGGGTTTCTTAACCCTTTGTTCTTACGATTCCTTTGATTCCCTTTGTTTTCCATGCTATATGCAGGATAAAGCGTGAAGTTACGCTCCGTGCTATACATTACTGTGTAAAATTTAAAACATCAATAAATAAATAAGGGCTTTATAAATTCAACTTTTCACTGACGAGATGCTCATTAGCTAAGTAAAATATTTTATTATAAGAAATTATCGCATTTAAAATTTAGCCTTATCTGTTTGTCCTAGAGCTAGTTTTCCTTTGACAACATGAAGTGTCACTAAGGGAAGTAATTCATCACTTCAATTGCTGCGGTCACCTATTTATGTATGAGTTAGAAATAACGCAAATGTCCTAGACTGGACTGGACAGATGATCCTTTTATAATCTACGTATCTATTTCTTTCAAAAAATTCTTAGAAAGGCAGAGAGATATCAAAAGCAACGAAATTTTAGTAGTTTGTAACACACAAAATGACATTTATGGAGTCTGTCAGTTTTTCAAAATTAGTCAAATATAAATCATTAAGCAAACTATTCATTGTTACAAGTGTAAGATCTTATAATCAAGCAACAATCAAAAAGTACTTTTATGTCTCTCATCGCTTTGTTCGATCCTGTTTGGAGCTTTCAGATGATCGGTATTTGGATAACATTAAGTAAGTATTGGAATACATTAGTATTATTTAATTGACGTAAAATGATGATAATTAAAATCTTTAAACATTGTTGTATACATTTAGGCACAAGGACATTTTATTCAATATACTTATTAGGACTGTATTTAGAATCATAAGACATCAAGCGAGAAGGACGATTGAAAGTAGAAGTTATATTGTCTTTTGTAATTCAATTTATTAATTATTTTGAAAGCAATTAATATTTATAGTCAGTTTTTAATCAAAATAGTTTTCGCCGCGACTTGCCCGTGTGCTCTATACAAAGGTTATGTACAAAAATTATAGACATTTTTTAATATTGAGAGCGTCATCTGTAGACAGAGGCGGTGCGGACGTGAGGATGGAAGGCGACGCGCTATGCAATTATTGAGATACTTTTAAATATTAATTTATTTATTTCCAAATACAATTACGATAACTAATGACGTTTGTGTAAGTGACCGTTATAGTGCACTTTGGAATGCCTTGGGGCGCCTAGGAGGGCGCTGAGGAAAGGGAAGGGAAAATTCCAGTGATTCAGTCTATTATGTATTTAGTCAACGCAATTGAAATTCTGTCATCACAAGCTCGTCATCTTCGTTTCTGTAAATGATTTGTCCAAATCTAAATAATTTATATATTAATTTATATGTCTTAATTATATTGGAAATATTTCAATAATAAGTTGACGAAGAGTTCGATCCAATTATGATAAATCAATGAGGCACCGAGCGTACGATTTAATTACAAAACACCTGTATCATACCTGAGTCGTACCTTCGAGTCGATATAATTAAAGTGGGACGGAACATTTACTCTAATTTGAGAATTTACGAGAATCTTATTAAAGACAATGGAAAATATATATAGTAATATATAATAATAATTTCGGTTGTAACTACTCCAATATTAGTTTCTAATGCTCATATTTTGTTAATTTCTACAAAGTTGTATGATTTTGAAATAATAATAAATATATTAAAATGTTTAATAGGAATCTGTAATAATGTAATAAGATTAAGAAGCAAATAAATGACAGCAGGTATATGTTCTTAGAAGCGTACGCGTATTCGATACAAGATTGACGTAGTTCAGAGTCTTCAGGTACGTAATGGAATGTATAATATTTTGTTTTACTCTATGGAATATAGCTATGTTTCCTAATTTTTAATTAATTAAACTATACATTTTCACTACATCATACATTACAAATATCCTTAAATATAAATCATCTATATCAGATTTGAAGCCATTATACAACATTCAGCAATATGAAAATGAATCCCCTACCTTTATTTTTAAAACATACTCAGCTGACCATGTAATATAACAAGATCAAATTATTCCCATCAAAATAGCTGTCATTTTGCCAAATTGCGAGTCAAAAAAGTGGCGCGCGATATAATAGAAGATGGAATCTGTCACCGTGTGACTCCGACCGCGGCAGTAATGATAGAGTCCGGAAATTGTACGACTTGTGCTCTAATATATAGCGCAATGGGCTCGGAATTTGTAATTTATTTTATTAAATCAACCTGTTGTAGTAACATTCATTGACAGGTAATTTTTTCGCTTACAATTTAATTATATTACAAATAGATAGGGAAAATCTAGCAACAAGTTATATTTGCTTATAAATAACATATAAATCAGTATAACGACTTTTAAAACCGCTACCACCCGATCAACCAATGGATGCTGTTGAAAAGTAACGGCAAATACTTACAGCATCTCTTAAGAGTTCAGTATGTCAAAATATATAATAGAACCTCTATAAGATCGTTTTGCTGTCAATCTGTCTGTCCGCTTGTTGTCGTTTGTCAAGACCAGGTTTCTCATCGATTGATCAATATCAGTGCGCAATTTCAACTTTTTTAAATATTATTTTAAAATAAATGTGAATGCCAATTATTAGCGGTTTCATTTAAAGAAAATAGAAGGAAGCTCTTAATGAGAGTCTCTTGAGAACATTTCTTTTGTTGTAAATTTTTAAAAAGACTTTTGAATTTTTATGAATTTTATTCACCTTTTTTTGTTTGTGCCTTTTCAGCTTTACGTTTCAATAGAATAGAGTTTTAAAATAGAATTAGAACGTTTATTGTTCTAGCTTCACGTTTTTTCCCGCACAAGGCAGGGTAGGCAGAGGGAACTGCAGGGACCGTGGGAACCTAGTGTTAAGACACTCCTTTGCTTAGTCCCTGCTTTCTCCGTCCACTCTTTCCGCCGTTTTCGAGGCATTGCGTGTTGAGTGGCGGAACTCAACGCCGCGCTTTTGCCTTAGATGCCAGAGCGAAGAAAATGGAATTAGAAAAATCCATCTTCCCCGACTGGGAATCGAACCCAGTAACCGTCGCGTTACAGGCAGACGTTGCGCCTCTGCGCCACGACGGAATTGTTTTAGCGTTTTAGCATTACTTCTTCTTCTCTAACGTTCTAAGTTAAATTTATTTTTCTTTTTATTTTACAAATCTAATATATCATGTCACCCAGCGAGAAGAAGAGTAAAATAATTAGAACTGAAAGTTAATTCTACTCTGCGGTGTACTACTTTTTGTGTACAAAATGTTAAACTTAATTGTTAATGTTAAATTTAAAATCATTTTTGTAGGTAAGCAGTCCACGTTTTATAATGAATTATTAATATTAGTTTTATAATGAATTATTAATATTAATTAACTTATTTATTCTATTATATAATATAAAGAAAATTTATCACTTATATTTGATTTGACATTTTTTGTAGGTCAAAGCACTTTGCCGTAAACTAATTACTACTTAGAGTGGCAGGTTACAGAGTTGTGGATCTCGGACTAACGAGTTACCTATATAAGAGAGACCATCGGCACTTTATCAAAAAGTGACGATAAGAGCGATAAAATTTTAGGAAGAGACATCAATTTAAGAATAATCAAGAATGAACATACATACATCTATTTATACTTAGTCTTGCCATAAATATTGTTATAAAGAAAAGCACGATTTTTTTTTATACGTAACATTTATTCCTTTCATAGTGAGTTAGTTTAATACATCAATATATAACTATTAAAAATATACAATGTTTATTCGAAGTGGTCCCCATTGGCTGCAATACAGTCTTTTAAACGTTGAGGCCAGTTATCAATAGCAGCACGAACTCTTTCTAGAGGAAAATTCTTCACTGCCAACCGAATGGATCGTTTTAGGGACTCCAAATTATCATGGCGTTTAGAGCAAGCCTTACTCTCTAAAACTGACCATAAATCATAATCCAATGGATTTAGGTCAGGACTTGACGACGGCCAGTTTTCAGTGCTGATAAAGTCCGGAACGTTAGTTTTCAACCAAGATTGGGTGGATGGAGCTCTATGACCCGGTGCCGAGTCTTGTTGAAAGCACCATTCTTTGTTATTGAACATGGTGTTAGTTAAAGACTTAACTACCGTCTCAAGAATGGTATTTTGATAAACTTGTGCCGACGTTTTAATACCTTTTTCACAAAAATATGGCTCAGTCACCCCTTCATAGCTAACACCCCACCAAACCATCACTGAAGTGGGATAATGCCCACGTTGTACTCTGTTTACTAATTGCGAAGCTTCTTTAGAGCTTCCAGCATAAATACGGTCATTTTGTTTATTAAAATACTGCTCAATTGTAAAAATTTTCTCATCCGTAAACAAAATTTTTTTGTGACCTCCCTTTGCATACCGCTTAAGTAGTTGTTTGGATTTTACCACCCTATTCTTCTTTAAATTATCAGTTAAGAAGTGACCAGTACGTCTCTTATAGGCTGCAAGTCCTAAGTCATCTTTTAATATACGCGACATGGTTCTAGGAGCTATCTTCATCTCCCGAGATAAAATCTTTTGCTTACGGACAGGATTTCTTCGAATTCTTTCCCTAACTGCTTTAATCACCTTTTTCACACGAACGGTACGTGGACGGCCAGATCTTTTTCTGTCACAAACAGAGGAGGTATCATTGTACCTATCAATAGCCCGGTAAACAAACATTTGACTAATACCAAGCGGGTGGAGGGTTTTAAAAATTGCACTTTTCTCCATACCTACTTTATGTAAGGCAATCACAGCGATTCGGTTCTCTTTATCACCCCACTCCATTTTAATATAACAAAATATTTAACAATATAATGGCGCGAAAATAAGAAAACACATCAAGCAATCATATAAAAATGACAGATTCCAAATTCAAACGTAATATGTTCTTTTTTTGAATAGTAACAGTATTTATGGCCAGACTAAGTATATAAATCTGAGGTAGTAAATAGTACGTATTTACAGAAGAAACAACCAAACAACGAGTTACTAACCTATCAGCTGCCTCGAGTTGAAATCGAATCTACCCACAATTATCGCGTTATTAATTGTGGGTAGATTTGACTTCATATACCCACTAACTTAACTTCACATACATAGTAGTGCCGCGATGAGCGCGCGTGTCGCGTGTCGGTACTCGACAGACGATACACTGGGAACCGATTAACTGAACAAAAAACTATATGACGAAAATATCCGAAGTGAAGTTATTGTTTAAACAGCTGTGAAAATAGATAGAATAAATTTCAGTAAATAAATAGTGAATGATACAGATTTGACTCAATAAATAAACTAGTAGTTTCACGAAGTGGGTTCTATGAGTCGAGTCTTTTATTGTGTCCGGATTATGTTCGGGGTAAGTAATAACATTGTAGCGTACTATATATATTTATATATATATATATATATATATATATATATATATATATATATATATATATATATATATATATATATATATATATATATATATATATATATATATATATATATATATATATATATATATATATATATATATATATATATATATATATATATATATATATATATATATATATATATATATATATATATATATATATATATATATATATATATATATATATATATATATATATATATATATATATATATATATATATATATATATATATATATATATATATATATATATATATATATCTATATATATAAAAATGAATTGCTGTTCGTTAGTCTCGCTAAAACTCGAGAACGGCTGAACGGATTTATCTTATCTTGGTCTTGAATTATTCGTGGAGGTCTAGGGAAGGTTTAAAAGGTGAGAAAAATTCGAATAATTGCCGGGAAAATCCTCAAAACAGCATTTTTCTATTTCCCATACAAACGTTTTCTAAATAAAATGAAGAGTCAATTTGTAATTTATTACCGCTACATAAAGTTCAAATTCGCGTGAGCGTTGGAGGATCGCGTTCTGAAACTCAACAGAAGTGAAAGTGAATCGCGAACGCGACAAAAGTGCATAGTCTCAAAATACACAGCGGTCGGCTTCGAGAAATTCAACTTTAGCTAACTTCAGTTGTTAATCTGACCGATTATTTTTTTTTATAAGACTATATAGAGATCAAAAGATAAATCTTAAGTTTTGTCACAAATTAAATTATAAATCTTAAGTTAAATTTCTGAACGCAATCATAATATTTGACATTAGATTTGACAAACAACTAATATGTCAATCCATCCTGTCGCATTTCAGAGCATGGAAAAAAGTATTACGATATTATATCTATCTTTGTGGATACGTGCGTGAGAACTTTCTTTACTTTGGTGATCCTATGTGATAGTGACATTCCAAGTAATGTGCTTTTTTGTGATAGTGACACTTTACTGCTAAATAAGCGGGAAATTTTCTCACTTTGATTAATTACAATTTACGATGCCGAGGAGAACCTGACTTAGGTCGTCGTAGTCAATCAAATGTGCGAAGAGCTACCTCACGTGCTAACCGCACTGATGACCAGAGACAGACAGATCAAGAAAATAGTCGTATTGCTATGTCAGAATTGCGTTCTTTAGTGAGTGATAATGAAATTGAGCGAATCCGCAGACGCAGTGCTCCTGTGATTCTTGAACGAGCTGCATTCCACTATGATCCGGCAATCTGTCAAGCTGATGATTTTGCTCGCACTTTGCTGTATGCTGACATGCCACGCTATTACACATGGAACGCATCATCGAAATCGTTTCAGCGTCGAAATCAAGGAACACCAGTTGAAGGACATCCAAATGTATTTGCTTCAGATGCTCTGGGTCGCATCTACACAGTACATCCAAATAACGATGAATGTTATTATTTGCGGTTGTTGTTGGTGAATGTTCGTGGTCCGACATCGTTTAAACAACTGAGAACAGTTAATGGACAGCTGTGTGCGACTTACCGTGAGGCATGTCAACTATTACATTTACTTGATTCGCACTGGGATGATACGCTCAAGGATTCCGTAATATCTTCATCGCCGCATCAAAGTCGTACATTGTTTGCGATTATCATATCGACATGTTTGCACTCGAATCCAAAAGATTTGTGGGTTAAGTATAGAGATGACATGTCTGAGGATGTTTTGCATCGTGTGCGCCGTCAAACTTTGAATTCTACACTACAAATGACTGAAGAAATTTACAATGTCACATTGATCATGATAGAAGATATGTGTTTATTGATGGCAAATAAAGTATTGTCGTGTTTGGGAATGACAGCACCCAATCGTCATATGCACGATGCATTAAACCACGAGTTGCAAAGGGAACATCAGTACGACATTGGAGCATTGGCCGAAACAGTTCGTACAAATGTTCCACAATTAAATCAACAACAAAGAATTGCGTACGACACTTTGATAGAAGCTGTGAACAGTGGATCTGGAGGAATTTATTTCCTTGATGCTCCCAGAGGAACCGGAAAAACATTTTTAATTTCATTGCTTTTGGCGAGGATCATATCGCGAAATGATGTTGCTCTAGCGTTGGCTTCATCTGGAATAGCTGCAACTCTGCTAGAAAGCGGGCGAACTGCACATTCTGCCTTGAAATTACCACTAAACATGCAAATCACCGAAACACCAATTTGGAACATCGCCAAAAATAGCACAATGGCCAAGATCCTACAGGTATGCAAATTGATTGTTTGGGATGAATGCACAATGGCCCATAAGATGTCACTGGAGGCACTGGACAGAACGTTGAAAGATCTTCGTGACAACCAAAATATTTTCGGTGGGGCCATGATTCTGTTGTCAGGTGACTTTCATCAGACTCTTCCAGTTATTCCCCGATCAACTGTTGCTGATCAACTAAATGCATGCCTAAAATCATCAAATTTGAGGCAGTAAGTAAAGACACTCCACTTAACAACTAACGTGCGAGTATTTTTGCAACAAGATGAAACTGCAAATGTGTTTGCGAAGCAGTTGTTAGACATTGGAAATAATAAAGTTACAGTGGACACCTCGACCGGATTCATCACATTACCTACAGATTTTTTTCACATCACAGACTGAAAAATGGAGCTTATTCAGCGAGTTTTCCCAGATAGTGCAAAAGTTTAATAACCATAATTGGCTGGGTGAACGAGCAATATTAGCAGCGAAAAATAAAGATGTCGAGGATCTTAATGCGACCATTCAGAATTTTCTTCCAGGACAGTTGGTTTCCTTTAAGTCAGTCGACACCGTAATGAACCAGGATGACTGAGTTTTTAAATTAACTGGAATTGCCAGAATTACTACCTCACAATTTGCAGTTAAAAGTAGGATCAGTTGTCATCATGCATCATCATCATCCGTAACATTAATCAACCTCGACAAACAGTCGGAAAACCGTCTTCTTTGTTTATTTACGCACCACAAAACAAAACAAAAAATATAGTTTATGAGAAAGCTTTAAATTAATTAACAGACTGTATTTTAAAAGTGTGTGTCTGTGTATATCAAATTTAAACCTTATAAATAGCCAGTATTTCAGGAAAACTCTGTTTTCTAAGTAAGCAACATGATGTATCGAAAATAATAATAAATCTTTATGCTTTGTTTAATAAATGCTTTTTATTAAATATGGATTCGATTTGTTTGTTTTAAAATCATTTTATACAAAAGATTAGGTTTTTTTTTATCGATGAGGCAGTACGAAGTCTGCCGGGTCAGCTAGTATATATATATATATATATATATATATATATATATATATATATATATATATATATATATATATATATATATATATATATATATATATATATATATATATATATATATATATATATATATATATATATATATATATATATATATATATATATATATATATATATATATATATATATATATATATATATATATATATATATATATATATATATATATATATATATATATATATATATATATATATATATATATATATATATATATATATATATATATATATATATATATATATATATATATATATATAATATATTATGTATGTTTAGTAAAAAAGTATATGGTGTAAAAATGTCTAACGCACATTCCAGTTTAATATTTTGTTCGTCCGCTTTAAGTATTTCGCGCGAAACAACATATTATAATATAACAGAAGACATTCCCGCTAATGTGTATCGAAACCACGGCGTGTATACAGCCGGTGCATACACTGTAGTTGTATATGCGCTGTTAAAATTATAAAATTATTTTAATATTATTCTTTTGCCTTCATAACATCGCGTAGAGTAAAACACAAGACCAGTCTCGATCGCACCCCAATTCAAGAATACGTCTAGAGTAGGTAACAAGTGTTTAGAACGTAAGATAGTCATTTGTACGTATTTGCGGCTTACAAATATCACTCGCAATACTTAGTTGGTTATCTGGAGTCGATTGTTGAAGCTGATTTAGTAGTATTGCGTTTGTGAACTATAGGAACTTATACTGAAGGAACTTACAGCATATTAATATGATTTTGGGAAATCGGTGTGTGCTTCATTAAATATGATTTGTTTCAGCTTCGTATGTTTCCATCACATAGCACGGGCGGTATCAATAAATGTTAATAAAATAATAAGTATAACTATTAAAAGAAAATTACGAAATAAAGTTAAACTTCTGTACAAATTTTTTTTTTTAGCTTCACGCTTGTCCCGCACATGGCAGGGTAGGCAGAGGGAACTGCTGGAACCATATGAACCTAGTGTTAAGACACTCCGTTGCTTAGTCCCTGCTTTCTCCGTCCCCGCTTTCCGCCGTTTTCGAGGCATTGCGTGTTGAGTGGCGGAACTCAACGCCGCGCTTTGCCTAGTTTGCCAGAGCGAAGAAAATGGAAATAGAAAAATCCATCTTCTCCGACTGGGGATCGAACCCAGTAACCGTCGCGTTACAGGCAGACGTTGCGCCTCTGCGCCACGACGGTCCTCAACGGACGGTCCTTTATTATTATAAGATGTTAAAATTAAAAGTGTCAAAATTACAAAATACTTACCAACAAACGAATACGATTTGCCTATAAGGCAAAGTATACAGCCTATAGCAAAAGCTTTAAAGCTTAGAAAGCGCTCATAGAACTCAGCTAATACATACATGAAGCAGTACACATTTTGAACTTCAATAACCAATTTTTCCAGTAAAGTCAAATGCATTAATGCAGTCTGCTTCTGAGCTTCCTGTGCAAATGTAATCGCCATTGAGCTATTCGCTGTTTTTATTCGATGTAGTTT
Organism: Dione vanillae; assembly: GCA_037178615.1. Taxonomy (NCBI): domain Eukaryota; kingdom Metazoa; phylum Arthropoda; class Insecta; order Lepidoptera; family Nymphalidae; genus Dione; species Dione vanillae. The sequence continues at coordinate 43,238 of JAZFAU010000684.1, read as the reverse complement.
ATTCCAATACAATCATATCATTTATACAATTATTCTTTGGCCGGTGCCAGGAAATGGTGCAGTCATCGAGTGATGTCACTGTGGGATATCATGGAATTCATATCAATATACAAATTAAGTTAATTTTCTCCCATACCCGCTGCAGTAGCAGACAAATATATTACTACCAATGTTTGCAAAAATTGAGTGGAAAACTGTAAGTAAAATGATATCATGTTAATCATTGTTCCACAATTAATATGAAAGTTTGTGTGTTTTCTTACGTATTTAAATAAAATATAAGAGATATTTTGTTTTATTTTGAATGAGACCGCGTCTGATGAGGAGAATGTGAGCTCGATCTCCACTCAGGAATCCCAACGTCGTTGTAGTATCAAATATTATGTATTTCCTTATTCTGCTAAGGCATAGGCCTAAGGCATGCAACGGCGATGTTGAATTCCAACATTCAATATACAATTAAAAATTGTAACAGAAATGACTTTGATAATTTTACAATTTTAAAACACATAAAAAGAGACAATTGTTTTCGTAACAGAAACGTTGAAGTGTAAAATTGGTATTCAGAGCTTGTATGGAAGTGTGCGTGTATGTGGGTGTCGGGTAATATACGGGTATGCGGCTCGTATTAAAATAGAAAGCATTCTAAATGTTTTTGTATGAAATAATAATTTAAATATACTTTTCTAATGATCGTGATAATACAACATGTCCATTTCTTACTTGAGATCGAAATAGCTGCGGTAATATCTTCTATATATTTGTACTCAGTCGAAACACAAATACGAGGGTCAAACTAAAAGTTCTTAGAAAATCAAAAACTAAGCATTCTAGCAAGTTATTAGTTTTATTATAATTTTTCAAAATAGCGTCCATTTACATCAATACATCGCTGCATTCGATGGAACCATTGAGAAAAGCACCTTGCCCACTCGGCCTTAGGGGTCTCTTCAACGGCGTTTTGAAACGCAGCCACTGCTTCTTCGGCGTCCAAAAAATGTTTTCCTCGAAGTTTTTCTTTTATTTTCGGGAATAAATAAAAATCGCAGGGTGCGAGGTCGGGGCTATACGGCGGGTGACCCAGTAATTCCACGTCTAAGGTCGCCAAATAGTCGATCGTTTGCCTGGCGATGTGCGACGAGGCACTGTCGTGATGAAAGAGGATCCTGCTGCGAGGTCGTTTCTCTCGAACTTTTTCCAAGACAAGTGGCAAACAGTTGTTAGTGTACCACTCTGCATTAACCGTTTTCTGATCCTCTAAGACAACTGTCGCGTAATGACCTGTCTTTCCGAAGAACGAGGCCACCATCTTTTTTCCAACACTTCGACCTCTCTTCACTTTACTTGGCAACTCTTCGGAAGGAAACACCCACTGAGCAGACTGTCTTTTGGTTTCCGGATCATAACAGTAAATCCAGCTTTCGTCACCCGTTAGTATGTCGAACACAGCATTTGAGTCACCTCCGGTAAATTTTTGGATCACTTCGCGGCACCAATCAACACGGCGGAGTTTTTGAGCCTCGGTCAAATTATGCGGTATCCAGCGGGCACAAAGCTTCCTGACCGCTAAATGTTCATGGAGGATTTTGTGTACTTGACTCATACCTATGCCTAGACTTGTCCGAATCTGCTGATAGGTCACTCTTTTGTCAGTCTCTATCATACGCCGCACAACACTGATATTATCTTCAGTCGTCGCTGTAGAAGGCCGTCCCTCACGCAAATCATCGGTAAGATTAGTTCGACCACGTTTAAATTCATTAAACCAGTTGTAAACTGTGGCACGAGATGGGGCTTCATCGTGAAAAGCCAATCGAAGTCTATCATAACTTTCTTGTTGACTTATATGACATCGAAAGTCATAAAAAATCAATGCACGAAAATTTTCTCGGCGTAAATTCATTCTGACGTGCACAGACAATTTTCAATTTGCCGCCAAATCGTAAAACAAACGACAAATGAATGAAAAGTATACTCAATATTATTGGTAAAAAGTTCTATTTTCAAAATTCAAACTTATTTTTTTAATATAATGCTTTTAAGTTGCCAGTTCTAAAAACTTTCAGTTTGGCCCTCGTATAAACTAAAACTGAAGAAATACATGATTCAGTTAAAACACTACTTTTTATAGAACACGTTAACAACAATGTCGCGAACTCCGCTATACGTGCAATACGCGCGATCGTGCGAGGACACATCACGACTCAACTAAAGAACTTTCACAATATGAACTTACTTTTGACTTGTTGCTATAATATGTACAAATATTGTGTAAAATGTGTAAATATTTTAGATAAACCACATTCTTATTGTATACAACATATTGTGTCTGTGAGTTCGAATGTAAGTCTAAGTAACGATTGTATTTAAAATATTCGTATGTAAATTGGTTACAAAAGAATTCTGTGGTATTATTGTTTAAGATGCGGTGTCACAGTTCACATAGAAATAGTATAAGGTGAATTTTCCCTATTAATATTCTTTAAGAAATGTTGACGAAAAATATTCCTATATATATATATATATATATATATATATATATATATATATATATATATATATATATATATATATATATATATATATATATATATATATATATATATATATATATATATATATATATATATATATATATATATATATATATATATATATATATATATATATATATATATATATATATATATATATATATATATATATATATATATATATATATATATATATATATATATATATATATATATATATATATATATATATATATATATATATATATATATATATATATATATATATATATATATATATATATATATATATATAGATATATATTATATATATATATATAGATATTATAAATTCACACTTTATACCCCGCGAAGAAGTGTAGCCAAAGAGTACCGCAGGAACCCTTAGAACCTATAGCATACATACATACAGACATTCATACACACACACACATACATGCATACATATGTTCATAATTGTTTCCTAAAAGGCGTCCCGTAGCAGCAGCCGGCACTAGGGCGGACGGGACAGTAGGACGGTCGGACACAGAGCACAGCCGCTACTAATTAATCACGTCGCTCTCAGTTCAGCGTGAAATGGAACATGCGTGTTCTGGTTGCCGTAGTAATGACGTCACTGTAGCTGACCGACGCTATGTTGTATTGGAAAATTGTAAGTATTGAAACGATTGGTGATTGTTTTGTGTTTATATATTAATAAAAGAGCTTTCTCAAATATTCAGTATTCCTTAATAATGTAGTTTATGAAGTCGCATGAACAGCGTGTTAATAGTGGAAGAAATGTCTGTAATTTTATGAGATATTGTATGTTACTATAACATAAATAAAATTATAAAGCTTCCGGCGTCTCCGGAATTTTATGAAATAAACAAAGGAACCCGGTGACCTACATTTTGCTTTCACCATCTTGTAACAATTTAGACACCGCAGGAGAGCTGGAAGCATTGCTGCTGCAACTTTTACATTTTACCTAGCGATTCAGAACATACAATTATCTTCAAAACAAAAGGCACATATATAAGACATACATAACAACATCACATATACATTTAATATACAATCTCTATCATTTCCATACTGACCGAGCATGTTTTTTACATAAAAATTGGAATTTTTTATTCTTATATTTATGATTTTTAAATTAAGTTAGTGACTATTTATTGCTCTTAGGAAACCCATTTGAGTGGTTTGAAAGATGTCATTATTTTATATTTTATTATATGTTCAATGTATGTAAGAATATTTCTAGTATAATAATAAACCTATAAGTTTTTGTATTGAAATTGTCGAATTCAAATAAATCGTACGTAGATGTAATATATCGTTCCTATCTCTTCTTAAAAAAGAAACCAAATTCAATTCTCAAAGTAATATGCTATCGAAGTATGAATAAAACATTTCGTCACAAGTGGGTTCGAAATGTGTAGATTCTTTGCAATATGTTAGTATGTGTTTGTGGGTGTGTGAGAGAGTGTATATGACAGGGTTATTTGTATGAAGGTCGCGGCACGATGATAGTATTTACTATTTAAAGTTTTATAGCGTATGTAATAATTTATTTGTTCAATTTAAATTTTGGAATTTTAACTTGTTTAATGAGGTATTGTGAAAAAATTTGTACAGAGCAAGTAAAATATCCTATTGCTGTGAGCTGTAATGTTCCATTATTTAATATACGCAGGTATACAATACTATAAACTACATAACAACTGACCGCCTTCGCCGTGAAGCGCCTTGGTGCGAGCTTGAGCTCGAAGTGCGTCGCTACACATACTCGTATATCTCCTGTGAGGCAAATGTGTTGGCTATATTATTTTCATTTACCGTTTAAAGCTCGTAGTTGTATTTAAAAAGGGAATTGTCGCTACGAACAATTTATATTTTTGTATGTTACAAATAAAATCAGGAAAGCTCCGAAGGTTTATTAAAGTATAAGGTTTATTAAAGGTATCTTTTTATTCATTCTGGTTATACAGTAAATGTTTTTCATATTTTCATATCTTAAGAAGAATATTTACTATATTACCTGTCCATCTTCAATAGTATCTATGAGACGCGTCTCCCAGTATATCGCTTCTCTCGTACATCTACATATCTCACGCACACTTTTACTAACACTTTTGCTAGAATACTTTCGTGAGGTCACATTCACATAATGTAATGTATTTCAAAATAATTGTAATTATACTTTAGCTATCAAAACTATACATTAGAAAATGAGACATTACAACTTCACAAAATAGAATCAAGTTATAGTTTTCATAACAGATACTAATAAAACGCTCTGAACCAAAAAAGCGGCATTTTTGTCCATAAATACACAATAAGACAGTTTTATTGAATCCGCCTATACGAGTCCGAGTATAGCGGTCATTAATGCTCGGTTTTATGTTCCCTGAAACGCTGGTGGCTGGTTCTGTACGTTACGTAGAGATATATTAGTGCAATGTTATCGAATATAATAAGTGTTATTGGACATATTGTCATCTTCTATAAACTGAAATAGGCAAAGCGCAGCGTTGAGTTCCGCCATTCAACACGCAATGCGAATCGAAAAAGGCGGAAAGCAGGGACGGAGAAAGCAGGAACTAAGCAACGGAGTGTCTTAACACTAAGTTACTATAGCTCCTGCAGTTCACTCTGTCTACCCTGCCACGTGCGGGATAAAGTGTGAAGCTAAAAAAAAATATAATGTAGAAGACAAATAAAATTTGTTGTGAATATTGATATATATCGTTGTAAATATGCATATTTATGTATATATTTATATATAAAAGCTATGTACAGCCAGATCAGATGTAGTACTCGCTAAGTCATCACAGTGTATTTTGTATTGTCTTTCATTTATTTTAATATTTTGAGATTGTTTAGATAAACACTTAATATAAGGTTTTAAATAGATAATACATATATCAGGTAGACGGAGTGAACCTGGAGACACGTTGTTCCCACTTACTGACATCCACTTACTTACAAGGCATTGTGTGTTAAATACAGGAAGCAACACCACGTTTCATCTTATCAATAGCGTGAGGAAATTAAATGACCACCGCAGCGTCATGATCTCAAATGTAATATCATTTCAAATTGTTCTAATTTATTGTTTAATAAGTGTGCGGAGACCGCGTTGATGACAACTTACGGCGTCAATTAAAACAAAGATGACCAACAAACTACTTATGTTAATGCTGAGGCTCTAGATAATGTACTATAAACTGCAACCGTCATATTAATTTCACAACCAGTGGAAAGTATGTCATTATCCTACTGAATATTTACCAAAAGCATTCTGTATGGACAAATACCTATGTAATAGAAATATGAGTATAATGTGATTTTAAATATAATATTAATCTCGATATAAACTCAGACGCGCGGTCAAATGAAACAAATATTACTTATCTACAATACTTTAAAGATATTTTCAACTGTTATCTTTAGTAAATAAAAAGTGTACAAACAAATTATTATTTAATAATAATTTTAAAGAGGTGTTAATATAATTTATCATTATTTAACTTATTATACGACAGTATAACATGAAAAGATATAATATCTGGATTTTCGTAAAATTCATAACAAATATGTAAAGTAGCTAGACGCGGCCAAAGCTTGTTTGAAGTCGAACAAAACAAGTAACGAGTCCGGTTGTTGCCGGTCAAAGCCTTACAATATGCAAAAGAAGCCTTACTCCGACCTCTCATATACTATTTGTTAAGTAATTATCAAATTAGTGGTGATCATTTTCCGGCAGCCTTGAGGGACCCCGAACAATTTGCCACTTTACCGTCATTTGTAATACATACGGAACCACCTTCAATTAATATGAACTTATTCATTGAATTGCTCTGCTCACTGAAATCATTATTACTTGTGACTACGCTTATGTTTTATTTTTAGTAACTTAATATATACTAATAGTTTATTTAACATAATAATTATTTACCTCTAAATTTTATAAAACAATTTCATATAACACAGAAAACAAAGTGATCCTAAAAAAGTTCTCGTTTTTTCGTGAAAAGGAACATACTCATAAATATCTAAATATGTATCTAACGTTGTGTAAAAAGCAAATCTAGAAAAGTAAAACAATAAGGTGTATCTCTAGTGTCGGGACCGGATTGCCGACAAACAAACGACGCGCAAAATGTACTAAAAGAAGAATTTATGTATTTATAAGTAGAATTAAATAGTGTAAGTAGAATTAATAGTGTACATTACACGTCCATATATGTAAAGCATTGTGAGATCAGCGGAACTATCAAAATAGCAATTAAAAACAAAATAAAAATCTTTACATCGAAAATTAATCATTGCTTTTACAAATGTTACCATATATTTTCACAGATAAAAAAGAGAAAGCCAACAAAAATGTCAGTTCATACGTAACAAAAACGATGATATGAATAGTTGACCGGAGCGTGTAGTAAGAAGAGACGGCGCGGTCTTATGAATATTCAGCAGAACTATTTACTTTTGATACGGTTCATGTGTTTGCTAAATTAAATTAAAATTTGATCAGATTAACGTAAAGTAGAGTAAGTAAATAAGCTCCGGGACGAGGTGACGAGGTTGGTAGAGGTCGGTAGAGGTTGCGGTAACTATTTGTAATCTAATCAGAATAGTATAGTGTTATTATAATAGTTCTATTATATGAATGAGTGAACATATTATAGTGTTGCCAGTCAGTCGAATGGTGACTTATATAATATTCAAAATGTATAACTTCCTTAAGCTTATCCTAATATTGACACATTTCTTGTGCTGAAATACGAATGCTGTATATTTAATACATTAATATAACATATCCTAATCCTGTCATTTGTTTACATATATTACATTGATTATAAATACATACTCGATGAGTGAACGTTACAAAGGTTACATTAAAAACTTCATTAGATATATCATCGAAATTCCATTTATTTTTGCAAAACTTGCCTCTTGTTTTTAACTTTACACATACACTTCACATGAATAGTTATGTTTGAAACAATATTAATATCAACAATCGACAACTAATGTTTACTTCGACGTATAGAAAGCGGCTTTTTAATATTAATATTTGTATTATTCTTTACTGTCTAATATAGGTGATGTATTTCTTTACACTTGTAATTTTATTTTGTAATAGTTTCCTTAGCAAAATACTTATAGTTAGGAAATTGATATAAACCTTTGATGCGCGAGTACTGCTATCAGTAGTGACCATTTGATCGTTTTTTTAAGTTTGAAAAGCCAACTAAATCCCAAAAATACAAATACATACACAAATTATTTCTCTTCTTAAATACTAGTAAAATTGTTAATAATTGTTAACGGTAATCTTGATATAATTAGTAAAGTTTGTATTTAACCATAGTGAAACAGTAAGAAAACTATTAGGAATAAGATTAGTATGTCTACAAGCGCCTTAAAAACAAAATAAGTCGTTATATATTAAATAACTTTTGATTTTATTTTCTTGAAGTATGCTGACACGAGACAAGATGCGAGACGACGAGACGACGAGATGTTGTAACTTGAACTGTAATAATGTTTAAAGTTTACCAACTGTTAGTTTCGCGATGACCCTTTAACTTCATCCAGATTTTTATACAGTGAAATATTTTGAAATGTTTATCAAGTTTTGACAACTTTTCGCTAAGTTGGTACTTTAACGTGTACAAAGCAAAACTGGTAGTGCAGTATTGTCTAAGCCAATTGAATTTTCAAAGACCAATAAAAGACTTTTAAAAGTTGTTCAACTATTCACAACTTTAAATTGAATAAATTAAATGATTTTGTTATCTATTTTGAGCTGAAATTTATTTTAAACCATCACAGGTTCACACTATCGTACTAAACTAAAAATACGTTAGTACAATAGTGTAAACCTGGTCTGTCTCGGTTATATTGGTCAAGTACAACTTTAAGGAAACTTGTTTTAAATCGAAATAAACCATAAAAGATAATGAAAATAAATTTTAGCCAATACTATTAGAACTTTTCATTTCTACAACAAACTGTTACGTCTGTCTTGTAATTAACGGCGGTTTAAGTAACAACGTTTCTAAATATTTAACTTTTGTGATGTTTCGTTTATTTATGTGTTTTAGAATTTTATTTGATTAATGTACAGACTTCTTCAGGAACTCCTCTTGTACTGTCATATGTCATCATGTATGAAATACACAACTCTTAATTATTTCTATTTATCCATGAAGACGAAACTGTAGACAAAAACTATTAAATATTCAATAAAAACAAATTAACAAATAAAAACGTCCGTAAAGACTTTTAAACATACACAGAGGCAAATTGTATATAATAGTCTCATTCTCCGCACGTATGCTGTACGTACTGAATGGGAACAAATCACTAAGCAATCAGTGTAAATGATACAGTGTGTTCATTCATTTCACTTTGTTAAAATAGATTCGAATATGTACATCACTGAGACTGTTGCTACGCAATTGATTTAAAGCGTCGTCGCTGTTTATAATTATGGACAGTAACATACATATGGTTATTGTTATTGTATGTTAAATGTTGTAATATAGACTATTTGACAATATTTGTTTGATTCACTACTGACTAATGGTATACCAATTTATACAATATTTTAGAAATACAGTACAAAAAGCTGGACATGACGCGATTTATTTAAATTAACATTAACTTTTTTTCTTCACACTTCATTTCATGGCATTTTACTATCATTATTTGACACAATACATGTAGATTGCGAAATTAAATAAATATAAGTAGTATAGGCTCAAATAAATATAAAGCTAAGCTATTAAAGGAAGTCAGCGCTATAAATATTAAGAAGTTGTTTTTTTATATTAAATTTTAATTATATTATGTGTTGAGAGCGAAGTAGTTAAAATAAATCCAGATCTGGATTCAATTCACATACATTTACAAAATATTTCCACGAATATAATACATATTAATATATAAAGAACGATGTTATTATTTTTCTAATACACCACATACTGAACAGCAAAACATTTGAAAATATTACCTTTAGAGATGTTCATTGTCTATAATTCAAAATTACTTCTTTATGGAGAATATATAATAAAATAATGCTTTCACATTTGATATACTCGTATTTGTTATTAAGAGAGTCGTTAATGGATTTTTCGCAAATCAGAACTTTCAGAACCGCTCTACTGTATGACAGGAGTCTGTCGATATTACTGATAGAAACATCTCATTTTTTCTATATTATCGTACAATAAATATTCATTAGCGAGATTGTTCCTTGGATTCATATTTATTGAGACTAGCTTAACTGGTTACATTGGTTTTAAATAGTGCAAATCGGGGAAGTACCTTAAACAGGATCTAACACTCGAAACATAATAAGTTGTTTATAACTCGACATCTGTAATAAATCATAAAAACACGAATAGATCTTAATAATTTGCAATAAGGAAAATCTTAAAGTAAATGAACACTTTTTGCGATCATCTAAAAAAGTCCATATCGTACGTTTTACTTGCAAATGGCCTCCTAAATGGTGATATTACTTAAGGCAATAAAAAACAGACCCGACTCATTATGATGTTAATGTGAATATGGAACTGTCAACTTGTTCATATTTGTTGTATACATATGTGTATTGTACGAGTATGTATGTGTGTATATGTGTATATATGTTTATATAGATATGTGATTTGATCTTCTGTCCATCCACAATGTCCGTACAAATATTTCTGTATTTTGATCTCACATTCCTCTTTACCGCATTATTCCGAGATGATCTATCCCAACATTGACATTGATTGAATATTTTTCCTACTGACATATAACATCCTCAAAGCAAAGAAAGATATATTATAATAATAAATGAGATAAAGACCTTCATTAGCATAATATGAAATAAACAGACACAAAATATATTTCAATATAAGTGGTAGGATCAGTAATCGTGCGCATGACGTCACAAGTGATAACGTCATCCTAAAACATTACTACCAGAGCGAAGCAAATTTAAATATTTCATTCTTCTCGAGTGGCGACCGAACCTACAAACCGTCTAGGAGTCCGTTTAGGAGTCTGGGCTTATGCACCCCTAATGTTATCTGGTACATTATATCATATACGTTATGTAATACTTTGTTATGTGCCATGTGGAGAATAAACCACAAATAACAACCGACCGTCTCAGTATATCATAGTAGAATCATTACGTATCTTCCAGCTTCAAGTATTTTCGCAAACTTTTCAACACATTTTTACTATGTGCTCTAAACATGCTAAGAGTGTGTAATAGTAAATAATTCAAAAATAATATACTTTTTTCTAACACTAGAACTAACGGTTTTTCTGAAAACGTCAAGTTTAAGCAAACACTGTAAGAGTTTGTATTTATGACAGTTGCGTGAGAAGTTTCTTTTTCTGTTCCACGTATTATTCCATGTACAGTCGTTAGGTCGGGAATAGCAACTAAATAACGTTATCATTTAGCGCTTCACTTAGGTTATTGATGATTTAAACTCTTTCAGTATGCCACAACGACCTCAAGAGATTAACGTCTTTGTGGCGGCCAATCTCATATATACCTACTACGATTCAATGAAACTTCTGCTTGCTTACCTGCGATCGCGTTCATATATAAATTTTGATAGGATTGTGTAATTATCGACGTTGGGCTCCTCCATAGTAATACTATTGCTTACGCACATACATCCATATGTTTACGCACTGTTATATATTTAACAAACTACATAATATAAATTACTAGACTATTTCGATAATAATACATAATAACAGCTGTGAATTTGTGAGCAGCTGATGTGGTTATTGAGTGGAATAGTTCGTAATCGTTTAGTTTTGTATATTTGGTGCTATGTAATGGATTTGCTTATCTATTCATTTAATAAATGGTATATTATGTATGTACAATTATCATATATTAGCCGCGACCGACGGCGATTTATAAGAGATCCGTCCAAAAACTAACGACATCATTAATCATATGTATTATATATTATTATTACTTCTTAACCTACGTACTGTCTACTACATATCTCAGTGTTTTACTAACAGATATAGTAATAATATTCTTGCAAAAATAAATTCAAATATCAAATGCAAACAACTTTAACATTCGTACAGAAGCTAGACACAACTGTGGCAGTGTGGCAGTGGCAGAAGACAAATGGTTTGGATTCTACAATGAAATAAATGTTAAAAGTAACTTAAACGTAGGCAGATCTCGCGTGATCTCGCGACACTTGTCTCGACCGTGTCGCGGGAGTGTCGCGAGTTGTGTGTTTTTATATAGAACACTTAAACCTAAATGAAAATTATATTTAGAAAAATTTGTGGAGTTTTGGGCACTTAGTTAATTTTTATTTTATGATAGAATATAATAAATGTTTTTAGTGACTACACATCTCAGAGATCAAACTCACCGCCAACACCTGTCTACGTCCTAATTATTACTTTTTATGTAAAATTATAACACATACAAATTCTATAAACATATAATGTTAGGACTAACATTTAGATAAAGAAATGTACTACCATTACTGCTGCATATAACTAAAGTGTCTTTATTATGAGAGTGAAAAGCCATTTTCTAAGGACGCGCTTTGACTCCGGCCCTCAATGACTCTCTTAAGCATGATTATTTCAGCTAATTGCCGAGGAAAATATGTTTCTTAATGTTCTTGTTCCTATAGTTATTGCTTTGATCTTGATTAAAAATTAAACCCTTCGACTGAATTCTACTAAATTGGAATATAGATTGTTTTATATTCATTGAGATAATGTTTCAGATGATATTATTATATAATAAAATAGTGACCTAGGCATAAATGAATGAGCTATTGATATATATCAATCCATGTCAAGTGACTGGGTAGTTCTAGTCGGTTCTTCTCAGCAGAACTCTCTTCCGAACCAGTGGTAATGATACGTTCTTTCAATGATTTAAAGGTCAATTTTCTCTTTCTCTCTCTGTCTAGATAAAAGCTATCACACAAATGATACTCGCGACTCCAATAAGGATATATGGCTTAATATATGTTCTATGTAAAAAATATTGTTAGTGCTCTCTAGTATTAACATATTAACAGTTATTATACTAACATTTTTGTTTTCTTTGTAAATTCACTTTTAACTTTTCTATAGTCGTGAGGTAAATAGAAATCTCTGTATTCACTTTCCGTGTTTACCTTACTGAGAAGAATTACTAGTTAGTGATTGCTATAAGAGTTTTTGTCAAAATATGTTGAATTTAAATTTGGTTTAAGTTTCATGTTTATTTCATTTTACAATCTTTGGCCTAAACCTTAATCTTGCATACAGAAGTGAACAGAAGTAGAACTTACAAAAGGATGAAAATAATTTATTCTCCCTAATGGGACCTGGACCCACAATTTGGCTTTCTGAAGAATTTTGCCATAATTACGTATAATTTCATACCGCAAGTAGCTGCTCGAGAGACCACTGTGTCATTCCACAACCATTTCCTACTCAGCGACGCGACGAGTCGGTCGTAAACATAGATTTAATACACACAAAACTAAATAAAAACGTGTTTACGTTCAAAAAATTCTGACATCTTGCATCGTTAATCGTTATTCTGTATCTACTTAAAACTCTGCCAAAAGAAAAATGTGGCCGGAAGATGATAATTGATTAAGATCTATAAAAATCGCTTTATAGCTCCAGCGTGAGAGTACAGTTGTTATACATACATATGTATATTACAAGGACAGTTACAATTTTTCACACGTCGAGATTCAACAAATTACAATTAAAATAGAGACGTCTTCAAGTAAATTATCATTTTAGAACTTTGTTTTGCTAAATGGCCGGAAAATGAATCAGCTTGATATTTATACCTGTTGTGTAGGAATTTATTAGTGTGTATACTGTACTACTACTATACATATATGTTTGTTTATATGATTAGTTATTTTATTTAATAGTAGTTACGTAACAGAACTCTTGTCCGTCCGTCTGTTCATACGTGCTCTGTTCACTAATAATTACTAAACTCAAATGAATGAAATTTGGCAATTATTTTTGAGGTCAGTGTATTTTATCTTTCTGCTCAACTCGGTATGATCTGATACAAAATAAAACAATGTCTATAATATTGACAACTGATAAACATACAGATATTATATTTATGTCATAAAACAATCTTCTAGTCGTAAGGCGGGTCTATTATGTCTTAGACTCAAATATCTAGTAGCTATAAATAACACCATCATCTCACTTTAGTAGATTTACAATACTTCCCCGTTGGGACACTAGTGTATGTACAGTCTTGAACATCTCCTACCTCGTATTTATTATTTTCAATATATATTTTATTAGAATAAAATATTGTATGAACAATTTCCATATACGTTTACGAATGTTTGTAGTGATTGTGTCGTTGTTATCTGTACCTGTCACATTAGAGTTTCAAATGACAGATTATATAACCTGTGTTCGTTTGTTGCAGGTAATTGTCAACTTCTCTTACAATATATTTAGATACTAACGACACGAGCACAGTAAGTACCCTATACTGTCACACTACATGTTATTGTGGTCGCGTCTCGTCGCTGGGCGGACTTGATTCTTATTGTGATTTTTTTCGATAACGCGTCCCTAAAGAGCTGTCAAGGAATCTTTAAAATTTTACGAATGAGCTTTTTTGTACTTAATTAAATGAATGATAGTCCATTCATGATGGGAAGGATTTCTTTTTTTAAATAAAACATTTTAAGGCACATGACGTAAAATTTGTTTGACAATGTTGTCTGTCAAATCGAGACAATTGTATTATGTAAATGTAAACGAAAACAAGATGCAAAATAAGATGTAACTGAATGAATTAACTAGAGAGAATGGCAGTGACAACATTGCTCTCCACTAAATGAAGCGTAGAGACGCGTACTCAGGTAGATATAGATAATTAAATAAGCAACAGTAAGCATGATAGACAGAGAAAACTGGTTTTAGCACATTTCACACTTTCCACCTAATTTTCGAATTACTATATATTTAGTGGTGGAATTCGACGTCGCTTTTCTGCTTCTATTTACACGAGCAGGAATATGAAATAGTTCAATACTTCAAGTGGGAATCGAACCCATAACAGTCGTGTTAATAGTCAGCTGCTGCGTCATTGTATAACGATGCATACATATATGTAATACTTTAACTGTACCTTTACCTAACGACGATGTAACTTTCTTGTTTTGATTTTTAAATTTATTTCCACATCTGCTCCCTGTCGCCTTTCCTTTTACCGTTGACTGAAAATCTTTACTGATTTATACTAAATTACTGTTGACTTATACTAAATAATTTATACATTCAAGATTAATCGTCTGTCGTGATTTACGACTCAGTTCGTGTACTCACGTTAGGTACAAGATGGTTCTTAAATCACTTTTTGATCTGATTATTTTTTTAACGCTGATAAATCTACTCAGTTTAATTGAAATATTGAAATACGACCGAATGCTTTCTGTATACTTGACTTGTTGATTTACTTCTGTCGTTACATTTAAAACATAATAAATGTAATACATTACTTGTCGTATATTTATTAATATATACGGCTTATGTACAAGAAAATACAACACTAACTTGAACATATCACATAATTCCTTGTATATTCGTACTTTGTACTTTATATGTGAGCTTTTTAATATAAAATGATAAT
Organism: Dione vanillae; assembly: GCA_037178615.1. NCBI lineage: Eukaryota > Metazoa > Arthropoda > Insecta > Lepidoptera > Nymphalidae > Dione > Dione vanillae. The sequence continues at coordinate 28,031 of JAZFAU010000684.1, read as the reverse complement.
CTCATCAACAAAATGTTCGTAGTCTACTAATAGACTTACTTTAGTATAACAGATTATTTTTTTTGTATTTTAATTAAATAATCAGTAAACTATAGAGTGTAGTATGATTTAATAGTAAAAATAAATGTATTGTATGCAGCTACAAACGAAAAGTTGTTGTTCCAATAGAAGACCTCAAAGATCAACTTGTTTTAATGTTAGAAACTTTAGTCTTCACAAAGTAAGCAGAGAGGAGCTTATGGGAACTATCTAATTAGACGTAGAAGTAGTAAAGTCAAATTATTAGAAATGTAAATTTTATTTAATTTTATATAATGTGAGTGCAAATATAAGTTTACCAATATTCACAATCATACATTGGTACGAAACCCTCGACGCGCGTGTCCCACTCGCACTTGACCGACGTTATTTCCAATTGTTTCGATGCAATATAACTTTTTTAATGAAATGTCAATTTTTAAATTTCGTTTATAGTTTGTGGTCACAGCGGAAACAGTTCCTAGTTCGACTGCCTCCTCGCCTCGCGCCTCCTACGCTGAGATGTTCCTATGTGTTTTCAAAAAACCGTATCGTATGTTATTTTTAACTTGTTTTTATATAAATTATAAATAATGAAATACAAATCAATACATGTGATATTGAAATTAGTAATATTGAAATTATAATATAATAATTATTTTTTTGCAACATTCTATACATTCAGAAATCATCTGAAACGTGAAACATATCCGACGATCAAATAGCTTCATAAATAAAAACTATTGAACTGTTCCCTCACACTCTCATTGTCCGGTATCACAGTCACGACACAATGAAAGGACGCTGGGATATTTTGAGCTTTTGCAAATTTCCACCTCGTAAGCTCGTACAGAAACTTTATAATAGAATCACTTCGAGAGTATCGTTCGTGAAGTGGCTAGTTTGTGAAGTTAAATATTTTACTTTATATTAAAACGTTATAAGCACGCTATAAATAAGAAAAACAGTATATTTATATGTAAGTTTCTAGCGATATATATATGTTGTGTCCCCTTTTACCTAATCCTACGTTCTACCTAATTGCACCTCCATCTGTGATATATAAGATATACTACATTTGATTTTTCTTAGTAAGCAATATTAACTTTTCCCATCCTTTCTTGCATTTAGACATTGACCAATAAGTCGAACAACGTTTTAAATAGAAATATTTCCATGAAACTTCCGTGAAAAATAAAAGCTTTCAGCTCAATATGATAGCTTCCTGTGCACATATTAGCTTAACAGTCTCCACCAGAGCGTGTAAGCGTCGATGTGAGTTTCTATACAAGCCGCGCTTCAGTGGTCAGGCGCTAACGCTATCATATTGTTGCTAAATATTAATTTGAGTAAAGATCAATGAACAGTTTCGTGATACAACTAATTCTTTGTCATAGCTTGAATTTGCGGAGACAAATGCAAAATAAAAATAGTCAGCCAGTGTCGAGTATAGTTGAAAAATCACGAATGCAGAGTATAAGCAAATTTTATAGAAAAATATAAATTATAAACAATAACAATATCACAATGGAAACGGAAAATCAACTACAATTTTGATGTCCGTCGAGAGGACCGTCGTGGCGCAGAGGCGCAACGTCTGCCTGCAACGCGACGGTTACTGGGTTCGATTCGCAGTCGGGGAAGATGGATTTTTCTATTTCCATTTTCTTCGCTCTGGCATCTAAGGCAAAGCGCGGCGTTGAGTTCCGCCACTCAACACGCAATGCCTCGAAAACGGCGGAAAGTGGGGACGGAGTAAGCAGGGACTGAGTAACGGAGTGTCTTAACACTAGGTTCATATGGTTGCTGCAGTTCCCTCTGCCTACCCTGCCTTGTGCAGGATAAAGCGTGAAGTTAAAAAATATTTTTTTGATGTCATTACCTACATTTAACTTAACGAAGAATCTAATAAATATACAGACCATTGAGCAGCTTTCCAATATAACTAATATTGTATTAATAAACCTATTCCGTGACACACTGTCGTCAAGTTGTTATTCCTTTTTATGAAAATCTTATTTGATATATACACACACATACATACATACTACATAAGTAGGATATATCAAATAATGTTATACAATATTCAATACGCCTAGTCTGTTTTCACATAAAATTATTTAGTTATTTTAACACTAAAATTCTAGTTCTTTTATGATGTAGGGTAATTCAGTTTGTTCGATGGAATAATTGAATTAGGTTTACGAAAACATGATTTAGTGTAAATCATTGTTGACACTTTGACAAATGGTCAATGTAGTATTGAAGTAAATTTCAAAAAGCCGCGTCGCCGGCTCCTCAGCTCTACGATTGATGGCAATGACACTGTCAGATTATATTAAATTTTACTAAGACAGGATTTTTTCATTTGCATCGATACAAAAATTTACAAATCACATCTATTTAAATATATAAAAAAATATAAAGATAAAGTAATCGCTAACCGTCCCCTAATAATTTGACATTCTGATGTCAAAATATCCGTCAGGCTGATATTATTCTTTTTAATGAAAAATCCATCCGTACATATTTAGCTTATTTTAGGCTCATAATATCGCTAGACTATGAGACATTCCAGTTTCAGTTCAGATAACTATAAGACAATAAAACTTTATTCATACTCGACAACACAACAAAGAAGTGCACGAGTTCCTTCATAAAATTGTACTATGTACAAACATATTTTTTCACGTTTTATTATATAATATAAATATTATATCTAATGCCTCCCACATTATACAGTTAGTAGTGATTACAATTCGTACAGTATCATATTATCATAATTCTGAATTATTGATCGCGATTTTTTATAATTTGCGTGAATCCCGAGGTTGCAGTTCAATTGTATCCATTGTCTTTCACTGCTTTTTGCGTTTCCATTCATAACCAGAGTGGAAAAGCGACTCTTGTCTTATAGTCATCTTAATAAATGAACGCGTTCTTGGAACGCAATCTGAGAGCAAATGAATATCTATAAGGAAAATTGTTTTAATTTATATGATTTTACTACTGTTATTCGTGGAAGTTATACACTCTTAATTTAGACTTGGACATAGATATGTGACACATTTACTCGTGAAGGATATCTATATGAGAAGTAAATGTAAATTTTATGATGTTTAATTTTAATTTATGATGTTTGTTAATTAGCTTATTAGATCTCAGTTGAATATTAAATCAATGAATGCAGAATTATTCCGGTTACAGGAACCTCACGTCAAGGATATAGAGCCACCTCGTGTATGACGTTATGGAGGGACTTTAGCGTTTCAGGGCGTGTCTTGTAAGGCTCGCTCGCTGATGACAAAACTGAATGGAATTTAGGTCACACGCTCCAATTATAAGAAGAAATAATTTCGATGTCATAAGTTTTAACATAACATTATATTCTTTCCGTAAGTTTTCTATTTGCAGGTTTACTAGAGTTTAATATAAGTTGCACAAACCCTGTGCAAAATCATTATCAAAGTCAAATCAAAGCTTACTAAATTACACTAACTTAATTACTAAATTAAAGTACTAGCTACTATATCAATCATAAACTTCTTCGTTAGTAACATACGACGGCCTATCACACTTTACACTGCACATACAGGCACCTTCTTTAAATATCATTTAGACTGCGTTTCCAAGCATCAATTGTATTTATTTTATAATTTTGTATTAATTAAATTCTTTGAAATTTACTTAAAAAATTATTCCTATAAGTATACATAAAAGCTAAAGTTACACAGAAATAAAATTTTGAGTAAGATTTCATCTTACATTACAAGCCACTTATGTTTTATTAAGATAGAGCTAAAAGTCATTATGATTAGACTTTGTATATAAATGATAGTATAAGTATATAAATGAATATAGAAAATTTATAAAAATATATCAAGACCAAAAAAAAAATGCAAATACTTTGTAGCACTTGCATACGAAAAACATATAACATATAGTTTTAAATAAAAATAAAGCTTGCGACGCACGACATTGCTACGCCGTAGCACGTACAATGTAAGTGCGTTTCAAAACAATATTCTTAAAACGTTCTTATGTATTCTTAAGGGAAGAAAACCATTACTAAGATATAAAACAGAAATGCGTGCTTATAAATGTATATATAGGGCAAGTAAATTAAAAACACAATTTTAGTGTATTTTAAAGCATTTTAATATAAATATTGTACCGGCTTCAACTTATTGCGCCTTGTATAGTATCTTTGTAAAGTACTCATTAATCGTGATTTATTGAGCGCAGAGGTACGTTATGAACTCTTTCAGTCTTAAAATAGATGGCTTGGTTTATGTTGCGACTTTTACTTCGATTTTCTTCTTGTGAAGGCAAGTAAAATGATTATTATATTAAGTATATACATATATACATACCAGCAAGCTAGTAGCTCGATTTACTAAGTTTTACTGATGTTCTCGAATTAATTCTAGAAATATGTATGTAATGTAAGATCACATTTTTCTTTCTATGTGAATTTCTTTGTTTTTAATTAACAATATATTATTTTATATGTAATATTTTATCTTGACAGAAGACGCTACCGTGTAACATACGCGCATTGGTGTGTCTGTAAATATATAACTTCTTATAAAAATTAAATACTTATAAGCTAAACACCATAGCTTTAACTTTAAACGATACTTTATAAAGCTTGTGAAAAATGTCGCTCCTAGTCGCTGGGTAGTCGCTTCCGTCCTGTCCAGCGATACGACACATTACAATAGAGCGCTTGATCTCATAATAATGGTTATTAGAAGCACTGTATATTAGAACAACGACGGTTAAGGTCTTCTTAAAGTAAATCAAATTAAACAAGAACTGTGATAATTAATATGTAGGTTTTTTTTTATTTAAAAATAATTTACTCTACAGACACTTGGTCCGTACACTTTTTTAACTTATACTATATGTTCTTATCATAAATATTGATGATATTAATATTAATATATAATATATAAAATTAATCTGTACGTTAGAAGTTAATAAATTTCAGCCAATATACGATATTAATATTTAATTATTCACTTTACTTAATTAGACATAGACGCCACCTAAACTGCTTGCTATTAATATAAAATGTAAAAATAAATATAAAGATTGAAGAAAATTAATAATCATTAGCGGACAAAGTGTCATCAATCCTCATTCCACTTTCCGCCGCCAACACACATTGTTATAATTAATAATACTGGTATATCCTGTGTAATTACAAATTCAGACCAAAATGGAAGAAAAATTTTGTTTTCTCTATTTATTCCATCTCCTTAAATCGTTTCCAAAACTGTTACACTTAAACACTACTACGAGTATATTCTTGTATAACTAACTGTTTAACGTATGTGTGATAAAAAATACAAGCCGTACCTCCATCCCTCCATCCCTCCACCTCCATCCCGCACCTGCAGTAACCTCATACCTCTAACACATCCGGTTTTAAAGATGCAACAACTTTAAATATGTCACACAAAGCACTCCATACATTCCGCGAGACGCCGTATCGTTTATTACTACAGCTTTGATAATTCCTGAATTTCTTGTACTTCCGCTAATATATTCACATGTTATATATATTATATATGTACATAATATACACCGTATTTATAACTTCTGCTATAACGAGCATACTTGTGACCGTGTACTGCTTTAGTTCACATATTAAGTCAATGATTTAATAAAATCAGTTATTGGGTAAATTTAATAAAATTCAAAAAGTATATAAAATTTTATTAATATTAAAATCAATTATTGAAATATTCAAGCACTACTTTGGCGATGTCATTAAAATAATGCTGACAGGTAGTTGCTAAAATAAAAAAAAAAAAACAAAATATATTATTAAGAACCAAAAAATTATTTCCTTTTATGAAAGTAAACTAAAAAATTATCAAGTTACAAAATTACTTTAATAGTTATTAAATTACTGTGTAATTATTTATTTAAGGTCCTAGAGAGTAACATGACGTGGTATAGTATATGGTTTTACACGATTTCCAAACAAAATTTTTTTTTTTATATACATATATAGTTCAACCTCATTTTTTTATATATAGTTAGTCTCTTTACAAATCTTAGAAGCTCTTAAATTTATAATAATAGCATATTTAAGATAAAATTTCAGCTATAATGGAAAGAAAATCCATAGTATCCAGATTCAGAGATTTTTATCTTAATAATAAAACAGAAATTATCAACAAAGTGTCAACACACAACCAGTATGTATGTATGTAGTATGTATATGTAAAGTAATTTTGGGGTATTACAAATCTTTCTTAGTTAAATGAAGCGATGAAGGTGAGGTTCGTTGATTTATTACACCACGATAGTGCTCTACCCGACTCTACATTTTAATTAGACAACGTATCGAATCTACGAGTATATTTTAATAATGCTACTTTAGTTTTAGATTTTACGAAAATCTATATCAGAGAGTGTTAGTAGTATAGATATTTAAATTATAAAAAATCTTAGTAAGATGTTATATTATATGTGTAATCAGACTAAATCAAGACGGACTAAGATATTTTTCAAAAATTGTCATAACTGTATTTTTTAAGTAATTTAACTTTTTTTATGATATTTATTTCTCTCTGGTATATGATAGTAACAAATACACACTATAGCGATAAAATATATTATGGACAGTACTTATAACAAAATACTACAGCATTTGCTTGCATACAATACAATAGTAAAATAAAATTTAAATATGGAAACTAAAAGTAATCAGTCCTTAGGTCATTAGTAGGCCGTAGTACCAGTAGAGGTCAGTGCTTAACTGAGAAAGTTTCATAAATTACACAAAAAAACTATTACTTGGTCTATTTAACAGGCGGCCGTTAGTCTATAACTTGCATATAAAATATTTTAATTTAGAAAAATCCGTTAACATCATTTTTCAATTTTCTTCTTAAAACTTTACCTCTAGGTATTTTTCTCTCACGAGTTACTTGATTTATGTATTTGCATATTATCGTTCAACCAAATAATTTTACTCCGCAAGTAATATCGCAGACGACGATTTCGTTATGTATAACAAAACAGGCGTCTGTTGGTAACTACTCGCTCGGATAACGTCACATTTTCACTCTCCGATGTTGTTGGTAACATTACACTTATTATTTTATTAAGTTGTAGAATCCCAAACCAAAATGCTCACAAACTCATCTCTTGTCGTCGTGTCACGTTATTACAATAATACGCTTTAGCATTTGATCGTATTAATAAAATTAAAACACGCAGCAAAGTGTAAGAGGAAATCGCAAGAAGGGTGTCACGGTGTCAAACGGAAGTTGCTTGCGTAAATTACATTGCTCAGTCAGACATGTTAATGTTATTAACATCTTGAAGTCGTTAGTCGTCAGCGTTAGGTTTACGTTAACTAAGTTTGTTGATCAGGATTACACACGTTACATGCGAAGTGCTCGTCGGATCCGATACAAACTGTTAGAGATAAGATGTGCTTTGCTTGCTGTAATTGTTGCAACAATGCCACAATCATTTAAAAAATATATTTTAATATTACACTACAATGTACGTTATCATATTTCACTTGATCCAGGACACTTATATTTAGCTTATAGCTTTATTATTATACTATATTAAGCTTATATTTAATTGTTTATTATATTATATTTAGCTTATATTTATTTCTTTAGGATTTCGAACTTCGATTTCTTATCCGTGTTTTACACTTAGGTACTGACAAAGAGGTAGTTCTCCCCGAGTGACCATTGATCCGCATTACGCAATTTCGTTACAAGAGTGGCGTTATCTCGCAAGTAAGATATATTTAAGGTAACAATGAAACTCCCTTTATGGTTCCTTTATTACAAGTCGAAACATTAGCTTGTTTTTCTTTCTTCTTATCATTCGAGATAAGAAACACGAGGCAGGACGAAAAAGATAAGCTTAGCTAGACATAATAAAAAGCTGAGATTTCTAGAACACGTGGTTTTGTGTATTTTAACTATTATAAAAATAATGTTAAAATGAAAGATCTGTATTATCTGGTTTCTACTTTAAACTTAAGCCGATGCAGTACTAGTGATTGTATGTGTTTTTTCACCTACATATATATGCGTAAGGAAATGGGTAAAATCTGGAATAGTGTAATATAACAAAATATGTTTTATACAATTCAATCATCTTCTGTTCCATCCCTCTTACATTCCACTTCCATTGATAAATATTTGTACCGCCTACTTCCACTTCCTGCCGTTCCAAACAGCTCCCAGCCTGGTGACCGCAGCCTTTGAAGCTCTGTTCTCTCTGACTATAGGACTTACTACTAGGGATAAGGCGTGAGACAATGTATGTTTGTATGTATGTATGTATGAATGTGTGTTTAAGTAATATATTCTAAAATTTTATGTTCATTTTCATAGAAGTTTCATTCCTAAGCCATCTAAAGCTGTATAGTATAAAGTAATCGAGCCCAGTTAGCGGCTAATATTATAAGATAACTTGTATATTTTACAGACGCTATATATTTTATAGAATTAAATGTATTATGTGTGGACGTTAATGTTTTCAATCGAACCAAGATCAAAAATAATATTAATAACAGAAATACATGTCTAAGATACAAAATGATAAATCAAAATACTGTCAACATTATTGTGAGTCTGTCGTCGTTTAAAGAATACCGTATTGAGAATATTTGTATTGTGTATTTGTATTATATATCGAGAATTCTCTTAGTTGCTTCAGATCTCTGACTAAGCGGGGATTACTTTTATATCCTATTTTAGTGACGACTTTCGAAGGTTTCTCTATGAAGGTAATGTCGACGTAGCACATATGTATACATAATACATGATATACTTTCTGAAGAAAATATTTGTTGACTTATTTAAGCTTCAGATAACTGACTCTATAATACTAATAATATTTTCAAATTCAATTTAATCTTCTCAGACGCGGAACTGATCTGATAGAAACTACATTAAACTCGCATGTTGTCTGTCCAAAGCTGAGGAAACAAGATTGATGTAACAATATATCAATTTGTAACCAAGTTGGGTTGCACTGAGCGGAAATGGAGGAGACATTTAAAGGTATATTTATAGCGTGACTTTCTCAATTTGCCGCCATAATATGTAATGCATAAACTGTAAAGCGTCCGTCTCTGAAGTTTGCGTCGTTGACGTCCCTCTACTTCTACACTTTAAAGTTTATACTTAGACATATTTCTGTTTGTTATAATTGTGATTTGATTACTTGAAGTGTTCCGGCATTGCCTTTGGTGCTTGTTGTAGTTCACTGATAAAATTGAATCTATTATTAATATATGTTGCATATAATTAGAATCTATGAAATGATCACAGATGAGATATCATAAGTGATATAGAGAGTTTAATATTTACTTTTTATTGTCTTCCTCTTTTTTGTCTTCTTCTTTCTTTATTGAATTTTAAATTATTTTTATCAATGTTACAAATAATTTACTCTTTATTTGTTGCATGTATAAAACCCTTTCTTCTTTTATAAACGACAAAACCCTTAATATAGGACTGCTAGTGGTCTATATTGATTCACATTTTTCACGATAAAAATGAAAATATATTAAAACTTTCCAAATTCGCTTATCTTTCAATTACTTAAAGCGGTCAGTAAAATATTGTAGTCTTTTGTTTAATTATTATTTGACTTTAATCCATCTGTCAGCACTGCTCGGTGCAGCTTCTATGGATCGATCATTAATTTTAATTTCAATTCACTGAGGAATATGTCAAATTTTGTAAAGCATTTTCACATTAATTTTGCTCAGTTCATTAGTTCACGTGAAAAGAAGTATACGAGACGTAATATATTTCAATATAATGTAAATTTATATAAATTATATTTCTAAATTGCAACTATTTACAAACATGTGTCTTCACTACATCTACATGAGTTACGTTGTTTAAATTATTAATGTTGTCACTTATTTTGTATTCGTTCGAAATGACTGTTGGAAATTACCTTTTGATTTTTGATACCTTTTGATATTTTTCTATAATACTTTAGAAAGTCAAAACTCTAAACAACCTGCTACAACACTTACTAATGCACCGTTTTTTATTTTATGTATTTTATTTCTTTACATTTATTCTAAAGACAGTGGACGAGGCGAAAGAGGCATTCAGGGACCACAGCGATTGGCGCTCCGTTTTCTCTGATTACCCCGCCAGGGATAGACCGTGAAGTTTTGTATATGTATGTATGTATGTGTGTATTCAGGAGTGTATAAAAGTTTCGTTCTATTCTATTCTATTATTTCATGACTTAGAACCGTACGGTCGCGTATTCACGTCACGTGACGTCATCTCCACTACACATGTTACAGAGCATTATTGCTCAGTTTGTTGCCTCGATAACTGATAGCGCCGCCCGCCCGCCCTCTGATATGCAAAACTACCAATGAAAGAAGGTAAAGAGAAATCTTTTTCCTTTTAAATTGAAAAGTTCTATCAACATCTGAAAAGTTCTACTTATTACTTTATGTCCTTTATAATTTCACAATACACGTATTGTGTTAGTAATATACAATAATTTCACAATACACGTATTGTGTTAGTAATGTTAGTAATATACGACATAACAAATCAAGTGTACAGTTTTCTTCACAGACACAATGAATGACGTGACGTTACCGTCTTGATGTTTATTATGTTACGTTACCGTCTTGATGTTTATTACTGAATAGCGTTCGATTGCAAACAAATAGCGCTGAGAAGACTTTTATCCCATCCGGCTTGAACTCCTTCTGCACTCGCATAATGCATTCATTTAAAATAAAAATAATTTTACATAATATTTTTAACTTAATAATACTACTAGTCTAGTTATTAAAAGAGTAGTTAGTAAAGTAACTCTTCCACATATTGTACACTGTTTGCACGTGACCGTGCTGCACTGTACTATACTATAAAACAGACGCCGGCAGTGCTCTGCGATATCCGCTGGTTTAATTGTGTTAAACACTTTCACGTCTCGTTTGAGGAAACTGACCCCGAGCGGCCTTTTAGCTTAACTACACATTTTAACTTTTATGCAATAAAATGTATTGTTTAAAATGTAAGAACACTACGAGCGTATCAGAACAGAAATTATAAAATCTAAACGAGTATTTTAATATAATGATATAAATACGGTTTGTTCAACATATTTAAACATTTATAACTTCTGGGGAAATGTATACTATTCTTAGGCGGCGGAGATAATTGGTGAGATAGAAAACTAACGACGTTATCATTATGGTGTGATATAAAAGATTAGTTTCTTCACAAAATACCCTCTAATATCTGTTTACCAAGTATAGTAAATTTGTTGAAAAGGGATAAGTGGAACGAGGATCCAAACGCCACGATAAAAAACTTATTATAAGGTGAGAACGAATAAATAGCTTGTAATTAAGAAAAAAATAGTTTCAGAGATTTGAGGTTGAAATGTACGCGTCAATAATGGATTGTCGTTGAAGACTACTTATTGTAGTCGATGCGTCCCTCATATCCTCGTCCTCTCATCGTCTTCCCGCGTACTGCGAGTATACTTTCTCTTATCTTTCATTTTTTTATTGTTTTTAAATTATAAAATAATTATATAAAATAAAAAAAAGTATACGCATGAGAAAAAGTTACTTATTTTTTGTATATCATTTGCTATATTCAATATTATTTACTCAATTTAAGCGATGTAAATTAAATAGTTTCTATTGTATTTAATTATCAAGTAGGTAAGTAGTTGCGGCGCCCATGATCAAGCACCATTCTCGCCGCCCGTCCTACGCCTTCCGCCCAAACTTGCCCACCGTCTGAACAGCGTTAATAGCACGCCGTGATTCGGCGTGCCTTACGCCTACAAGCAAATAATTGTAATTAGGCGCCGCAGTTATCAATCATTATTTAACCATATTATACAGCGTCACTTTACCATCATACTCCTTATGGAGTACTCGCTAGTGGCTGTCTACTTGTTGTCGAATGAAAAATATTATATTTTTATATAGTAGTAAATTATCGTATCATACATAAAAGTAAATAAATCTGAATGTTATGTTTCTTCAGACATTATTCTTTTCTTATATTCAGTTTGTGACAGTTCCATTCTTAGAACAAGTAACCTACACACATATACCCATACGGCAGATATGATATCTCTTTTTTATTATAAGATGGCAAACGAGCAAATGTTAAATGGACAACCTCGCCCATAGACATGTACAACTAGGGAGGAAGTGGATGCGTTGCCAACCTTAATGTTGTAAAGATATCTATACACACGATGCTTGAAATCTAAATTATTTCTGTATCATACGTAATAACTATTAAAGTTATAAAAATAATCTAGTATTAGATAAATGAACAATACATATTTTATTAACATTTTACGAAACATTATGAATACAAGTAAATATATAGACGATACCCTCTCTATTTACAAACCAGCTCGTGTCAATACTGACGCTGGTTTAATCAGATAATGATGTTTATGTCTCTCTCTCGAGTTCAATATAATATAAAATGACAGCTATAATAGAGTATTATTCGCGATCTCGCGCCTCCACTTCAACTAATGCGTCATTTGCCCGTAGTTGTTCGCTAAACTGAGCTACGAACATCGCGTACGTGTACGTACGTGTACACACAGGACAGCACCAACACTATATTGTATTTAGTCTGTGGAAATTAGTTAAAATGTATATTTTAAGCTGAGGATCCACTCATGGAATAAACAATATTTTCAAATTAGCTTTAATATAATTATCTAATTTTTTGACCTTTCGAATTTCTTAGTTTATATAAAATATCTACAGATAAATGAAACTTATCACTTTATGTATAATATTGTATGTACCTACATATGTTCGATCAAATTACATATCAACATTGATTTGTTGTACCTAATGAGATGTATAGATATTATTTACTCAGAAACAGGCCAGTAGTCGTTTAGAACACAGCATAAATAAGACCACTTAGCCAACGCTTCCTAAATGTAAGAAACATTTTGCGTCATATTTGCTGCATTTTATATGAAAGTCGGCGCGTAATCAATACTTATATACTTAACTTAGTTATAACAATTTGCAAGATCTATGTACTTTGTAATTGTCATAAGGCAATAAATCAAATAACGAGTGCATACAACCTTAAATTTAAAGATAAGTTTATAAATTGTCTTTCATCTCAGTATACGGAACCCGAGATGAGTCGTAGTTGAAGTTGAGGTCTAAACAACATAACTTATTCTTTATATATATATCTTTACCAAGATCGGTTAAAACAATTATTTTCGTTACATATGCACAAAGTTGTATATATTTTGTAATCTACATGTGATCACGTACATATAGTGGCAATAATTTTACTATAGAGATCTTTCGCGTGGTACTTATCATGGTAGTTATTACAAAAATTGGTTAAAATCTACACAAAGATAAATAAAATAAGCCCGGGAAACAATCATATCACTAATATCAACTAACAGTCAAAAATCTACCCACAATTTTTGCGTTAGTTGTAATTGTGGGTAGATTTGATTCCCACTAACATAACTTCACATACTTAGTAGTACCGCGTCGAGCGCGCGTGTCGTGTGTACTCGAGAACCGACCGACTTTACTACGAACTATACGAACTGACGAAAATATCCAAAGTGACATGATTGTTTAAACAGTGTGCTAGTAACATAATTTATACGCATATATGTGTGTTAATAATATTTGGTAACGTGATAGTGAATGATACAAATTTGACAAAATAAATAAACAAGTAGTCTCCAGTAAAGTGTGAACTGTCAATGTTAGTGAGTTGTGTATTGTTTAAGTTGTGTGCGGATTGCATTCAGTGGGGCCGGATCGTCTGGTGAGTATCGGTTACTTAAAAATATATATAGTAAATAATGACATTGTATTTTACAATTCATTATTTTAAATCGCATTTTTAGTTATAACTTCTTCTTCTTCTTCTCTTTATTTATGGCGTTTCGAGCGTGCCAATTGAGCACAATTCACTTCGCCAAAGTTATAACTATATTTTGTATAAAATCTATAACGACACAAACACTTTAAAATTTACTGTCTTGTGTTATTTTCTTCCGAAAAATATGTTTGTTTGATAGTAATTAAAAATATTAAAAGTAAAATAAGTTAAGTTGTAATAAAACTTAATCATTTCCACTTTGTATTTGTATAAGACTAAATGGATATCAATCTTCACACAACACAAGTGAAGTGATTAGTCACAAGTGAAAGTAGATAATTATTTTTCGTTGATAACATTAGAGAAAGTGACAGTATGAGAGTTGTGGAGCTTTACACTAGACTCTTGTATGTTGTATGTGTAATAGAAAAGTGCGCTTTAAGAGACTGTAGTGTTATACAGTCAAATAAATATTGAATTAACATAAAAATAATAATTACCTCATTTCAATACGACCAGTTTCGTTTTCACATAACATAAGCTGACAGTAATGTTCCGCTCATGTGTGTGTAACTTGTTCACTACATGTTGCTGGTTCGTTACTACTACCATTATTCTATATGCAATCCATAAATACTATGCGTTAGTTAACGTTTTCTCCCATTAGTGATAATATTAGCCTAGAAAGCCAATATGAAACAATTGTGCCTACAAAATTCGGAACCAATAAACATAGCTCTCATTGCAGTCTTTGTATCACTTCCTCGTCAAAGAGTGCAAAGAGACTGTTTGTTCGCGAAGTATTGCATTCGGTGTATGCATATTGTCATTGCACGTTGCAAGCTAAGCTGGTTTTCTTTATATTGCATAAAATTACGACCAACTCTTATATTGTATTAAAATCTTACCAACATGCTACAGATTTACGTATTTCTCTACAAATACATCGATCTGTCGTCGATCTTTAAGACGTCCTCTTCACGTGGCTACGTCATATAAATACTATACTTCTCATTACACAGCGGTGATACTGCCGTGGTGGTTGTACCGCGGTACGTGGCTGTGACATGTCGGTTGTACTCTTGTCAACTTATCAAGGGCAGGTCTTGGGATTTCAGAACAAAATTCTAGGAAAATGCTCGATTGCTAATGCAAGGCGCGAATCCAGTCTGAAGGCAATATTCGTCATCATCAATAGAAATATAAGATATACTAGAAACCACTACTTACTTATGTGTTATTCTTTTTCTTTTATATCAGTTTTAATAAAATATCAAAATAATTCACAAGAATATTTTCACTTTAGAAGCCAACAGAAAAGTAAATATAAATATAGTTTAACATTATATTTGTCTTCATTGTAACAAACAAACATAGATATTTATTAAACCAACAAATTATAAAGGAATGACACAGCGGTTGCTATTTAGACCTCACGACTCCGCGCTTTGTAAATGTTTCTTACTTAAGCAATTATAGCGGAAATGACAAAACCGGAGATTTATCGTATAACGGTTATTGTTATATGATTAACCATATACTTATTTATTTTACGTATATTCATTCAAAAAATAATAGTTTAAACAGTGAAGTTTGAACTGAAATGTGAAATCTCCCTTAATCAATATTTTGCTTAAATATGTATCAAAATACACAAAGAATTGAACATTTCATATAAGAATGATACATTTATTCACTTAACAACAATATATTTCCACGTAAAATATAAATGCAACAAATATTCCCTCGGAGCTAAATGATAATGAGATAAATGCAAGTCATCAGTTTCCGTCGACACTGTACACTCTACACAACATTTACATTACATTCAACTTATGCAAAATATATATATATTTTAAACTTTATTTGAGTAGTACTTCAAGACCTTGACACTTTGTATATAATTGTAAAGCATTTCATAATTAGTCTAGATTTAACTAAGAAAATCCCTAAAACTTGCTTTACTTACCAACGAAAGTTCACAACATCAACATTAATCGCTTAATTGCCTATAGAATATTGTCTGTACCAGCTATAAGTTCTAGAGCAGAAATAAAGTTCCAAAGTTTAGAAAGCGCTCATAGAACTCACCTGTAACATGCATGATACAGTACATATTTCGAACTAGAATCACCAATTTTTCGATAAAGTTTAATGCATTAATGCAGTGTGTTTCTGAGCTTCCTATGCAGATGTATTCAAAATTGAGCGTTCCGCTGTTTTTATTGATGTTGTTTGTTCGAAACCAATACATTTACAATAACTATATTGTAGGCGAATATATTCATACAATTTATACAATTAGAAAAAGAAAGATATATTTTTCTTTAAATTATATTCCTTCCTAAATTAAGTAATGTTTTTAATTCAAAATTGTAATAAAAATTACTTGATAACTGTACAATCTCAAAACACATAAAGAAAGATAATTGGTTTGGAAACAAAAACACTGAATTTTGGAATTGGTGTTCGGAGCTTAATTGTGTGGAAGTGTGCACGCGTGTGTATGTGTGTGTGTGTGTTTATGTGAGTGGGTGAGTGGGCGGTGAGTGATATACGGGTCTACGGCTAGCATTAAAATATTACGCATACTTATATTGTTTTTTTATAAAATAATCTTTTAAATATTTGTCTAATGATGGAAATTATATAGAACTTGTCATTTGATGTTATGTATTTTAGGCAAGATACTTTGTTACTCCAAACAACATACATATATATGAGTTCAGATGTCATGTTTACGTATTTATGGTTTAAAAATATCACTGTTTACGTATATATGGTTTAAAAGTATCATACAAATATGATATTGGGAAATCTTTATCAAATATTATTAGTTTCATACATTTGCAGCATACAGCATGGGCTTCAATTATTTTTAAAATTGTTGTTATTAAGTAGTCTTTTTATTCATATACTCAACACTCCACTCTCCACGCCATCATCCGTCCCGCTAATGTATATAAATGTCATTAATCGCTACAACTCGTCGTGACGGGACGAGACAACTGCTCCGCGGAACATCACCGTCGCTGCCAACAATAAGAGATAAAATTACATTTGACTGACTTAATGCATCCAATAACGTATAACGGACCATGGGAACCTATTTTTAAGACACTCCGAGCTCTGCTTTCGGCCTTGCGAGGTATTACGTGTTAAGTTGTGGAACTCATTCACCTTGCCGGGTTACTAGAACGAAAAAATATGAAAACGGAAAATCAATCCTTCCCGAGTAGAAATCGTTCTCACAGCCGTCGCATTTTCAAGCAGATCTCGCCTCTGCGCCACGATGGCCCTAATAAGGTCCTAATAATATGCCTTCGTCATATATGTTGCATCTATCTTTATTTTCACTAAGGATTCGTTGATCCAATAAATATCACACTTGACATATAATCATTGTTAGTAGTATTATCATTGATATAGAATATATACTTTGAAAACACTGATCAGGTCCTTTTAGATGATCAAAGCAAGTGATTGGCATCACTTGGATTTACTCGCTTTTTATACTTCATACCAATTTCCGTATCTATAAGGCGTAAGACTGACAACAATTAACATATTATATTAATACTACACCAAATAAGCACCACAGCAAAGAGCAACAGTTTTGTTACATTTTCTTTTAGAAATATAAGTAAAAAAGAACAAAGAGAAACGTCAAAAGTCTATATGAATGAATGAAATGAACAGTTGCAAAATAACAAATAACGTTCATGTTATAATGATCGATGAATGAAATGCATGCATCATCAAAGCACTGAATGCTAACAGAAGCTCGTTGATGTATCTGTAACTGGTGGCTTTGAAAACAATATGATATATTATTTTGTAATACAAGTTTCATCTTTTAACTTGTGTCATATCAAATTTAACAATTAAACAAAAAGAGCTATAGAGCCAAATACAAACAATCGATAATACAGTAATAATAACAAAAACACATTTGTTTTTCTATTTTATTTTCATCTTACCTCTATATTATTGTTTAGATGGCATCTAGTACGCAGAGTTTGTCTGTACATTGATCATTTAAACAAAACAATAGCATATGGAGACACGATGATTAAAATCTTTTGATAAAGATTTTTTGTGTGTTAATGATTTGACTGACTTAATTATTGTACAGATTTGAGTGAAACTTTACTGTCGTACAATAATTAGCTTGGACAGTATATAATTTAAGAACTGAATGTAAGTAGACGAGTGAAACTGCACGAAACAAACGAATGTCATCTTATACGTCTGCGTCTCAGTGTTAGTGACATATACGTGACATATTGAAATAGTTTGAAAACAGTCATAAAGTTGTGAAATGTAAAATGTTACTAATAAACATATGTCTACTGAAAAACATAGAAGATTTTAAAGGTATATTTGATAGCAGATTACAATCTTTAAATAGACTTTGCACCTGTTAGACAATCTTGTTTTTGTGTATTTATATTCTATGCCTATATTGGATACATCTTTAGCTACATTGAGCTGCAACATTCAGTAATTACTTTGTTACAGCTCTCGCCTCTGAATTCTTAATAATGAGAGATACTGTGACAAAATTCATCGTGACGTAGCACACTCATTATACTCGAGCGCGGTGTGTACGCACATATGTAGATACACAACTGTAGGTAAGAGGAGATACTATAAGTTATTCCGAAAAGGTCTTATTATTTGTGAGTTATTGGAACATCTAAGAATATTTCTAGGAAAATGACAAGCTTTTATAGGAATTATGTATGATACATATATGTAATTTATCGTGCGTACTTATTTTCTGGGAAAAGGAAATAAATTCAATTCTTATAGTAATATGCTACGGAAATATGAATAAAATATTTGATTACAAGTGAGCTCGAAACTTATAGATTCTTCGCAGTGTGTATGTGTATGTGTGTGTTTATGTGTGTGTGTGTGTGTGTGTGTAAGAGAGAGAGAGAGAGTGATAGTGATAGCTATCTAATATATAGACAGAGTCATTTGAATAAAGGCGTCTCGTCAGCCACAACATTTTTAAAGTACGTGATTAAATTCAGGACTTAGTTCATTGCGGAAATGTATTAAGTACGGGATTTACAATCCTTCGCGTTGATTATGTTGTCTTTCCATTAACTCGGTGTTGCCACAATTGTGCGTCGTAATCGAATGGAATCTGAAATGCTTCGTCATACAAATTATCTGGTCATATTCACTCTTGTATTGCTGTCCGTTCATTATTGGACTTAACATAAAGTAACAAGACTTAGTAACAAACTTTCCTGAAATTCTAAATTTAAGTGTTATTATTAATAGTCAAGTTGTTAACGTTATTTTCCATACATAATATCTTGAACATAACTTTTCTTGAATGGCTCTTCAAAAAATATATATATATATTATATATAAGGCCAAAAAACATGTAGGTGAAAGATGTGCAATCATCGGTAATCGTTACAACCGCTTTATTCTCTTCTGCTGCTACTATAATATAACACTACCTTAAAGTTAAATAGTTAAGATCAATTAACACTGTTATAGTTATTGTTAATTTCCAAGTACCGCGATACTCAAACTGTGACTTTCATAAATCCGTCGTAAGTTAATGCAAATGTTTTGCTTTTACATTTTGTAACTGAAAATATTTATTTATAACATTGAAATAGCAACAATAACAATTATTAATCCATACTATACAGATAAAATATAAATATATACAAAGATAAGACTAATATGTACGTAAAACATTATTTTTTGCTTATCTCGTTTTTCTCTTATTACTTTCTAGTCAATAAATTGACCAAACAAAGAAAAAGAACACAAGCGATTTTGTATTTGGATGCTTTCATTTAGCGATTAGAATAATCCAAGTAAATAACGCTCTCCGTGCGTAATACAGACCGTACATAATTGAGGAGCGGATTACAGCGCACTCGAGGAATGTTTTGCTAATTTAAAACGTTTAAAGATTATTATGGCGCGGCCTAATGAACATTCAGCCGAACTATTTACTTTCAGTATCCGACCCTGTTTGATAAATTAAATTAAAATTTGATCAGATTGACATAGTAAGTAAATAAGCTCCGGAACGAGGTGACGAGGTCGGTACACTGTTATACGGGATAGTTACGGGATGATTTGTTGATGAAAATTAAAGAGGCCTTGCAGTAGGCGCAAGTAAAAAATCTCTTCCTTATATTCCATAGTTAACAGATCCTAAAATAATTTGGCCTATTATAATAACAGTAGTAGTATATAATAACAGTATAACCTACAGCGACGCTCATAGACGCCAGTTCAGGCTACATTAACAATGATTGATGTACGCTAGTGTTTGAGTATAATAAAAAAAATATTATGTACAGTATACATATATTCCTGGCTTGCTGTCAATCTCTACATATTTGTTACAATCCATTAAATATATTAAATATACAGTATTAGTATATAAACATATGATCCACGATATATAAAACAAGACCTCGGTTGATCTTTATTCAGAGTTGAGATTTTGAAAAAGATCACGTAATTTATAGATCTTAGCGGGTACGAGAAATTAACATAACAGCTGTAGAAAGATTAACTATTTCTCTTTTTAAATACGAATATAATAGTAATTAAATACGAATGTAAACGTAATATAATTCAAAAAAAATGTTTAACTACAGGCTTCTTAAAAGAATAAGCCGTTGTATTATATATAACTTGTGATTTTATCTACTTAAAGTATGCTGATGCTAGACAAGATGGAAGACGACGAGATGACGAGATGTAAACGACGGAAAGTTGTGACTTAAACTTCAAAAATGATCAAAGTTTACCAAGTGTTAGTTTCGGGAGAACACTTTAACTTCATCCAGATTTCTATATTGTGAAATATTTTGAAATATTTATCAAGTCTTGACAACTTTTTGCTAAGTTGGTACTTAAAAGTATACAAAGCAAAACTGGTAGCGCAATATTTTCTACAGCTAATTTAATTTTTAAAGACCATGTTAAAAGTCTTTTAAAATTTGTTCAACTATTCATAACTTTAAATTGAAGAAATAAAATATTTTGGTCATCCATTTTAAGTTGAAAACTATGTTTAATAAAATTATTTTTAACAAAGAGTAAATAACACAAAAATAGTTTAGTACGATAATGTAAAACTGTAATCTGTTTCGGTTATAATGGTCAAGTCAAATATTTTACTTTTGTAATGTTTCGTTAATTTGTGTGTTTTAGAACTTTATTTTAATGCACGGACTTCTTCAGGAATTCCTCGAGCCCTTACATTGTCACGTTTCATCATGTATGAAATACACAACTCTTACTTATTCCCATGTGTCCACAAAGACGAAACTGGAGACAAAATTAAGTTAAATTAAGGTAAAAATATAGTTACAAATGAAAAGTCAGTAAAGATGACTTTTAAAACGTACACAAAGGCGAATTGTCTCATTCTCCACACGTTTTACTGAATGGGAACAAATTACTTAAGTGTGCTCATTTAATTGTTATAATGGATTCAAATATGTACATCACTGAGACTGTTGCAACCGACTTGATTTAAAGCCTCATTGATGCTTATAATTATTACGAACAGTACATATGTTTCAGTTATTGTGTGTTAAATTTAGTAATATAGACTATTTGATAATCTTTGTTATCACTACTTACCAACGGTACTGACTTATAGAATATTTTAGAATACAGTACAAAAAGCATGACGTGATTTCTTTAAATTAACAATATCTTTTCATTTTCACATTTCATTCCATGGCATTTTACTATCAAATTAGACACAATACATGTAGAGACGCGAAATTAAGTAACTATAAGAAGTATATGCTCAAATAAGTATAATGATCATATAATTCAAACTAGAAGCTTCGCGTTATTAAAGAAAGTCAGCGCTAACTATAAAAATCAAGAAGTTACTTTTCTTATATGACATTGATAATAGCGAGTAGATCAAATGATACTATTTCAATAAAATTACGTGCTGAGAGCGAAGGAGTTAAAATAAATCCAGATTATTTCTTTCAATTCATATAGATTTACAAAACATTTCCACAATTCTTTGTCCGTCATCTTCATTGTTTATAATTCAAAGTTGGTTCTTTGTGGAGAATAAATAATAAATTAATGCTTTCACATTTGATATATTTGTTATTAAGAGAGTCGTTGATGGATTCTTCGGAAATCAGAACTTTTAAAACTGTCGATATTACTGAAAGAAACATCTCATTATGTCTAAATTATCGTACAATAAATATTCATTAGCGAGATTGTTCCTTGGATACATATTTATTTTAAACCAATATAACCAGTTATGCTTGTCTATCATTTTTTTTAGCTTCACGCTTTATCCCGCACATGGCAGGGTAGGCAGAGGGAACTGCAGGAACCATACGAACCTAGTGTTAAGACACTCCGTTATTTAGTCCCTGCTTACTCCGTCCCCGCTTTCCGCCGTTTTCGAGGCATTGCGTGTTGAGTGGCGGAACTCAACGCCGCGCTTTGCCTTAGGTGCCAGAGCGAAGAAAATGAAATTAGAAAAATCCATCTTCCCCGACTGGGAATTTATTTATTTAAAATTGTCTATCATAACTGGCTATATTGGTTTAAAATAGTACAAATCGGGGAAGTACCTTAAACAGGCTTGAACATTCGAAACATAATAAGTTATTCATAACTCGACATCTGTAATAAATCATAAAAACACTAATAAATCTTAATAATTCGCAATAAGGAAAATCATAAAGTAAATGAACAGGTTTTGCGGTGATTTAAAAAAAATTCAAATCGTACTCCTTACTTACAAATAGCCTCCTAAATGGTGACATTACTTAATGCAATAAAAAACAGACCCGAAACATTACGATGCTAATGTGAATATGGAACTGTCAAATTGTTCTTATTTGTTGTATATTATATATATATATATATATATATATATATATATATATATATATATATATATATATATATATATATATATATATATATATATATATATATATATATATATATATATATATATATATATATATATATATATATATATATATATATATATATATATATATATATATATATATATATATATATATATATATATATATATATATATATATATATATATATATATACACATATATATATATAAAATTTCCGTATAAATTGGTATTTCTTTATTTTGATCTCTCATTCACACATCACATTGTTCCGACAACATGTATCCCAATAATGACATTAATTGAATATATTTCCAAGTGACGTGAAGTGAGTGTTCGCGGCTAAAATATGATAACTCTACTAAGTTAATGTTTTATTTATCAAACGAATACATAACATAACAAATCCATTACATAGCACTAAATATACAAAACTAAACGATTACGAACTATTCCACTAAATAACCACATTGCGCGACCGACATTGTACGAACTAATGACAGACAGCGACAGCTGACATTATGTATTATTACCGAAATAGTCTAATAATTTATATTACGTAGTTTGTTAAATACATAACAATGCGTACACATCTATTATAAGTACATACTTACACCATAACGGAGGAGCCCAACGTCGATAATAAGATAATCCTGTCAAATTTCGCATACGGATGCGGCCGCGCAAGCAGGAATTTCATCGGATTGTAGTATACGAGATTCGCCGTCAAAAAGAAATGTTTAGTTCACCGTTTTAACAAACGTCGTTTAGACAAATAAATAAAATTACTATAAGAAACTTATATTTTTTTTTAGCTTCACGCATTATCCCGCACATGGCAGGGTAGGCAGAGGGAACTGCAGGGACCGTGGGAACCTAGTGTTAAGACACTCCGTTGCTTAGTCCCTGCTTTCTCCGTCCCCGCTTTCCGCCTTTTTCGAGGCATTGCGTGTTGAGTGGCGGAACTCAACCCCGCGCTTTGCCTAGTTTGCCAGAGCGAAAAAAATGGAAATAGAAAAATCCATCTTCTCCGACTGGGAATCGAACCCAGAAACCGTCGCGTTACAGGCAGACTTTGCGCCTCTGCGCCACGACGGCGACGACTTATATGACTATCAAATACTGTTGAGGTCGTCGTGGCTTACTAAGAGAGTTTAGATCACCAATGAGCACTAAGTGAAGCGCTAAGTGGTAAAGTTATTTAGTTGCTGCCCCCGACTGTACGACTGTACGTGGAAAAGAAAAAGATACTTCTCACGTAGCCTTCATAAATACAAACTTTTACAGTGTTTGCTTAAACTTAACAAAAGCTTTAAGTTTTCTCAATAAACTTTAGTTCAAGTATTGAGAAAAAGTATATTATTTTCGGTTAATTTACCATTACACACTCTTACCACGTTCAGAGCATATAGTGAAGACGTGTTGATAAGTTTGCGAAAATACTTGAAATTGATAGATAGTAAGTGATTCTACTGAGATGTAGACGGCCGCCTGTTACTTGGAGGGTCTTCCTCACGTACTACACAGCGACGTAATGTAAAATTATAATACATACATATTCTATAAACATATATTGTTAGGAGTAATATTGAGACAGAATAAGTGTACTATCATTCACACTGCATATAACCAAAGTGCCTTTATTATGAGAGTGAAAAGCCATTTTCTAAGGACGCGCTTTCGCTCTGGCCCTCAGTGACTCTCTTAGGCATAATTATTTCAGCTAATTGCCGAGGAAAATATGTTTTGTGATGTTCTTGATCCTTTTATTATTGCTTTGATAGTAACTAAAAATGATTTCACTGACTTCTGCTAAATACATTTTGAGAGTAAGATTTCTATTTTATCTCTCTTTGGTAAGAAGGGCGTTCAGTTTCATGTACGAGTATAATATATAATAAAATTAAAAAAATTATAACGTTCTTCTAGTTTTTTTATATTTGAAATATTCATAAATGTATGCGTAGATTATAGATTGTTTTAGATTCATTCAGATATTGTTTCAGATAATTAATACCTACGAATGAATAAATGAACTATTGATATTTATTCATCCATGTCCAATATCTGAACTCTTTGCTAACAATACGGCCTTTCGATGATTCAATAGTCAACGACTCTCTCTCTCTCTCTCTCTCTAGTATAGAATATTAATAGTTATTATACTAACATTTTTGTTTTTTTTTGTAATTTCGCTTTTCTATAGTTGTGAGATAAACAGAAACCTCTCTATTCTCCGTTTTTAGCTTACTGAAAAAAAATACTTGACTTACTTTAAGAGTTTAATTTTGTCAGAATTTGTTGAAATTAAATTTCGTATACATTTCATGTGTATTTTATTTTATAAGGATAAGATTTGACGTAAACATTAATCTTATATATAGAAATGTACAGAAGTAGTACTTACAAAAAAAAAGACAAGAAAATGTTTTCTTTCCAGTGGGACCCACAATCACACGCGAGCCCACTCGCCTTTTGCCTTACTGAAACTTGTATAAATGTACAACACGATCTATTGATGTTCGCTTTAAAATGGTATAATTTTCCTACGACAGTAAGCAAAATAATCGCGTCGTACTATTCAAAATTAAAATTCGTTATAACTTCAAAAGACGGCCATTGAAAACCTTTAGGCTATAATGTAGGTCCTTTTCAGGGTTGTTGTTTATCCCCAGTAATATTTAATATCGTTATTAATATTTTACTACATATTCTAATTAAACACGAGAAAAAATGGGGTTATCGGTTTAACTTCAATAATAAGTACACGGAATCCATTCTTGCTTTTGCGGACGATCTCGCGATACTCACTAGGAACCCAAAGCAATGCCAGCTGCTATTGGATGAAGAAGACGAGTTTTGTGCGTGGACGAAGGGAATGAGGACAAAACCTAGCAAGTGTCACTATCTATGTCTGGGAAGACGAGTCACAAAATATACCTCATACGATCCCGGACTTAAAATTGGCGGTGAAGGCATTGCTGTAGTTTCCGAGGCGGCACTTTTTAAATTTCTCGGTAAGAAAATAGATTACAAAGGCCGAACTCCATCTCTAGATGTACTAGTCGACAGCTTTATGACGGATCTTGAAAAGGTAGACCATCAACCTATAAGTAATGTCAAGAAAGCTTGGATTTACGACAATTTTCTAACATCACGTCTGAATTGGCCTTTCCTCGTATATGACTTTAATAAAACCCTCTTGGTAAAGTTAGATGCAAGCGTCATAAAGATGCTGAAGTTTTGGCTTGGGCTAGCGCATTCGGCGGACATCTCAACCTTATTTAGAGACAAAAATAATTTTGGGTTGAGATTAAAGAAACCATCGGAGCTCTATAAACATCTAAGAGTCGCCAAAACACATATTTTGGGAAAATCACGGGATGAGATTGTTACCTCACTTCCAAGAGACAGAAGTGTCCCAGAGCTCGAGTCAAGACATAAATTTCATAAGCAATTTATGATAGGAGCATAATTTAGTAAAGTAGGGTTGGGATCAAAGAGGAAAATCCAAGACACAGACATAATAAAATCTTTTATTTGGCAAGACGAGAACGATAAGTATAAGGTGCACGCAATGGGCTTAGAAATGCAAAACGAGTGGCTAACTATAGGAGAATTCTGTATCCCTTTAGCTTTAAAATGGCGCACCTTAATTCACGACTGGTCTCCAGCACTCTTAAAATTCTACCTAAATGCGTTCCAAATGACTCTTCCAAATCAAAATAATTTAGTGAGATGGGGTAAAGCTACCGATAAATCTTGCTACATCTGTAAAGAGGCAGTGGGGACAGCTAAACATATGCTGGTGGGATGTAGGGTACTCTTGGATAGTGGTTATTACTCGCGGCGCCATGACAAAGTTCTGGAAATCATACCTGAAGCCGTTAGTCTTTCAGTAGCAAGAGCAGAGTGAAACATAACAACCAGCAAACGCTCAATACAGTTTGTGAAAGAAAGTTCTCATAAAAAACCTACACAAAAGCCTTTCTCCATATTAGATCCAGCTCCCGATTGGACACTTTTGATGGACACGTATGAGAAACAGTATAGAATCCCTGAGGATATTTGTGTTTCGTCATCCAGACCGGACATTTTTCTTTACTCTCGAAGCCTAAAACGCGTAGTACTGGTAGAACTTACAGTGGGAAACAAATATCCCGAAGAGTCACCACCTTAAACTCAATAAGTATTTCGATCTTACAAACGAACTGACCAGGAATAGGCTTAGAGCGAGCTTATATGCGGTTGAAGTAGGAGTGAGAGGTATAACAGCGAAATTTCTCTATAGTTTACTAAAAGATCTCGGCCTGTCTAGAACTATCACAAATTCATTTCTAGAACGCACTTCGAAGGCGGCTTTGGTAGAATCTTTCAAAATTTGGTTAGGTAGTGGGAGGAGCTCGGACAGTGAAGGTGAGTGTTAATGCATTTTAAAGGGGCCCTTTAAACCTACACTTGGGTCCCAAGTTCCTAGCGCTGATCGGAGATCCTCTTCCTACAACACGATGTGCCCGGCACCCGCACGGTGAATCCATGAAAAGCTAAGTTGTTTCTTCTCATAATACGAATAAACTGTTTGTTCATTGTACCGAAAAAATAAGCTTAAAAATATTATTTCCAGATATAATTTATTTTTTTAACATCAATAAGTTTTGCCATAAATAATAATAATTTCAGTCTGTAAGTACCTGCTCGAGAGACCACTGTGTCATTCAACAACAGCGACCTACACAGTGACATATCAACACGACAAGACAGTAGTAAATAAACATTTCATAGACACAAAACTACATAAAAACGTGTTTACGTTCAAATAATTCTAACGCTTTGCGTCGTTAATCGTCATTTTGAACTTGAAACTCTGCCAATACAAAGGCAAAAAATGAAAAAAAATGATTAAGATCTCTGAAAATCGCTTTATAGCTCCCGCGTGAGAGTGCAGTTGTCATATATACATATATACGTATATGTTACAAAAACCATTACAATTTTTCACACGTCGAGATTGGACATCTCTAAGTAAATTATCACTTTAGTAAATTTATTAGAATACGAGAACTTTGTTTTGCTAAATGGTCGTGAAATGAATTAGCTTTATTATATATTTGTTATTGAAACCTGTTGTTTGGGAATTTATTAATGTATATACTGTACTACTGCTTCTATTATTCCTTGATGATTT
>JAZFAU010000683.1:7445-60019 GCA_037178615.1 Dione vanillae | reverse complement strand
ACTTGTCAAAAAATTTTGACATCCGAGAAAAAGCCATAGAGACAGGCAGGGGCTTTGAGAAAAACTGTAGCTGAAGCTCAAAAAGTAGTACCGGAAAAGAAAATGAGGAAGATTCATACAAAAATAAGAGAATATAAGACAAAGCCTTTAAAAAAATTCTTTAGAATTAAATAGTACCAAAAAGTAGGACTCTTCAAAAAGAAGTGAGATGCCACCAAAAACATTCTGTAAAAAAACCCAAGTCTCGCAGCTCAGTCTTTCTACCGTAAAAAGTTGTGAGATGTATGTAATACCAAGTCGGGTTTAAACTATTAAGTCCTACTTAAAGGACCTTCTGTCTTAAGTTATTATCATGCCAAAATGAAAAATTTTTTCGTTTTAAACAAATAGATCGACTTGGACATCGCATAAAAACACAATGAATATGACAATTATATTAGATTCTTTAGTCTATTCTAGTCTAGTCTATTAGTGAGAAATTCGGTTTCTAATACTTGACTTTGACTTTGACTTTGCTAATACATACTAATAATCGAATCATGCGATGTCCAAGTCGATCTATTTGTTTAAAAGGTAAAATATTTTCATATTGGCATGATAATAACTTAAGACAGAAGGGGCCTTTAAATAGAGACTTAATAGATTAACCGACTTGGTATTACATACATCTCACAACTTTTTACGGTAGAAAGACTGAGCTGCGAGACTTGGGTTTTTTTACAGAATGTTTTTGGTGGCATATATTATACTCAACACGATATGCCTTAATGACAAATGAAAGATAAATGGAAAATATAAGCTTTGGCCAAGACATCTCTCAACAACTCTACAGTTCAATTAACAAGAATAATTCTAACGAATAATATTGATGCTGTCCTAATTAGTTATTCATTAGTCAAATTTATTGTCATAATTAACGAGGAATATACTTATATCCATCAAAGTTTAGAATTTTAACTAAGCATTTGTGATTCATTGTCATTTTCAAGACTTTTTCATATTATTAGAAATTCCTAAATTTGCTAATTTCTAATATCAAGAATAGCTTTATTTCTGAATTAGATAATGATAAAATGTCTCAGTAAATGTTGAACAAATCAGAATGAATATTCCAAACGCTAATATAAATGATATCAACATTTGGCTTCATTTCAATAGTCAATTATGTCTCCCTCCAAGTGTATATAAAAGGATATGATTTTGTGTTATATAAAAAATAGAATTGGGATACTAGATATTGCTTTTAAATATAAAAAATTACAAATACAAAAATACAAGCATCTGACCGTGGGTTTGATCGCCTCTGAGATTATCGTCATGAGTACAAAAAATGAAACAGTAATAGAAAAATAAACTGTGTATCTTTCTATACCTATGTTTGTTTGCTTACGCTGATCCCAAGAACTAATGAATGATTTTAATGTTTTTTTTCTTAATATAGTTAATAATTCTGCGCAACATATAGCATATAATTTGTTTTGGACGCTTGACCGAATGTAAAGAGAACTTAACCTTTACTTGGACCAGTTAAACCATAAAAAACATAGAATATAAGTCATTACAAATGCTGTTCAGGATGACGATCAGTTTCGTGTGACATAAAAAATATATTACAGAAATCTTCGTACAGCACTAGCAGGTGAAACTGTGGGCAGGCCGCTAGCAGGGCGATGAACAGTTTTAAATGACGCCTCTCTGTCCGTGGCAGCACTGAATAGTGTAGATAGTTGTAAAATAACATACCTTATTTTGGGGCGGCTTAGTAACATTTTTTAACATTATCTATGACCGTTATAAAAAAAAAATAAATTGAAACTATACTACTTTTTCAGGACTTTTTATCTTAAATAAAAAAAATACAAATGATAATCTATAGCCAAATTTCAAATTTGAAGCGAAAAATGTAGTTAATTCTTAAGTCGATTATGTAAATTCTATTCATAAATTAAAATTTGTAAAAAAAACCTTGTCATGAACCAGAGCCTGCATACAGACGATATGACTGCAATTTGAAAAAAATCATTTTGTATTTTATAACAGCATTATTTGGGAAAATTCGTGTATTATATCTAGTTAAAGATATACTTAGCCTAGTGCTGAAACAGTCTCTTTTAATTTTATGATCAAATTCAAGTAGGGATACAATATTATGTTCGAATCACATTCATGTACTGGTTAGTCAATAAGTAACTATTTATAAAATTAATCTAAAAAAAAAAAATATGGTTTATACTATCTTTATATATTGTTAAAAGTTCATTAGCAATGTTAATGATAAAAAAAAAAAAAAAAAAGGTACCAAGTGTGTTTAAAAAAATAAGAAAATTAATAATTAGTATAGATTCCTGATAAGTTTAACCCTGGAGCCTTTAAGAGTAGAGTGAACAGGTTTCTTTTGGACCACCTTCACCTTCATCTACACTTTATATCAGGTGAGATTGAAGACAAACGCCCGTTCCATTACAGCTATAAAAAATATTGCTAAGTCTGCAATCAGATAGTGCTGAATAAGTGTACCTAGACTTTATCTATTTAATTGTTTTGTTTATTTGGTTCAAACTTTCTTGATTTCGAGATTTTTGCAGACTTATCTGTCTAATAGCCTAGACCTATTATCGGATAGGCTAGAATTATAGCCATGATAATTTACTTTGATAATAATTAAATTGAGTTAGTTTTTAGAACTTTTATTATTTCTAAAGGAGTTAAAATACTCGTTGATAATAAGATTTTTAGTGGTTCGTATTATTACAGAAGAAAATAAATCAAACTTGTAGTCTTGATATTTTCCATGGCGTGCAAATTTAAGCTAATATTTAAAACACGATAATTACTTCGTATGATTTCCTTAAACACTTTTTGCCTGAAATATTTTGCATGTGATGTAAACTTTACTCATTACCTTTATAATTTTTCTGAGTATAAATAATTAGATATATATAGAGATTTATATTAGATTATATTTTTATACTTTTCTTATTTAATTTTACTACTATTCTTATATAATATTGTTTCTTATTTAAAGTTTTTCAATTACGCGATATATAGCAGTTTTTTGATAATATTTAATGTGTCTGCGTTATAATTAGCCTACATAATTTTGTTAGTACATGGTATACATAGTTTTTATATATTTCTGGTCACTTTATTATCACTTAATTATCGTGATTTTGCACTTTTATTCGAGCTTTACAACATTTTGTCAATTTAACTTGGTTATCTCCTCCAGAGTATCGGGTGATCTCTTCAGATATTGTCTTTAGATATTGTTGCTGATAGGAAATTTATATTATACAAATATATATAAACATTGACAACCGTTATGAATGTGTTAGGACCCAAATATTTGACACGCAATGTTCCAAGATTGGGGGGAAAATTGGGAGACGGTTCATTTTGTCTTCTGTACTCTACTCTATATGCGGGATCCACGTGAAGACTATATGAAACTGGATATTTACTAAAATAAAGGTTCATTTTTATAATTTTTTAAAATGTTGATCCGCACTAAGGATAGAAAAAATATGTCCTTTGAAATATTTGAATTATTGGTAACCTATATTTGTAAAAGTCTTCCTAAGGATGCTATAGATGCAATAAGTTGTAAAATGTATACATGAATTTAGTATGTAGTTTTATATGAATATATAATAACGTCATGAGGAACAAAAAAATTCATTTCCATAATTTTTAAAGTGTTAATCCGCACTAAGGATAAAAAATATGTTCTTTGCAATATTTTAATTATTGCTAACAGAAATTTGTAAACATTTCCCTACGGAGATGTCGTAAGTGCTACAAGTTGTATAAACTATATAAGAATTTCCACGCAGCGTGAATACTGCTAGGTTCAAAATTTTTTGGTTTCCTTATATTTTTTTAAATGAAAACAAACCTTTATTTTGATTATTGCTAACTCGTGCATATTATGCTTATAATTTAAAATCTCTAGTAAAAATTTAAATTTAATCGACCCGTTAATAACACTATAATTACTTAACTTCGTTTGATTTTTTAAAATACGTTTTGCGTGCAATATATTGCATGTGATGTAAACTTTATTAGAAAAAATCGCGCTTTTCCTCTTTACGTATATACATACATATATGCTTGTTATATATGCCCTTCGTATATAATAGGCATCTAGTATCACGACGCTTCACTCCCCACTCATTTGTCTTGACCTATAAAGACTGTCCGGCGTCGACTTTTGCCACACTACACCCGTCACCACGAATTTAATTACTAGAAAAAGAGGTGACTTCTATATATGTAATTTATAGATTGATTAATTGTAATTAATGAAATAGATTTTTTTTTTTGTAATATTTATAAATGGAATATTATATATTTTATTTTTTTAATGTTTTATTTTTTTTTTCTTGACACTGTATTCCAAGCACGTTAAGCTGAGGAAACGCAGTTTCAAAATAGTCTCCACGTTCTCCACTTAACACTCAATTTGAGATGAGTGAGAGGAGTGGCAAAACTCAAAGCCACGACCACTCTTTGTGTGAATGTTTCTTGGACAACGGTTACTCTTTCGTTTTCCTCGTTCCCTTGCCCTAAAGTAGTCCGTCCCTTATCTGATGTTCTTCTGCTCAAAGTCCCACGTCATCTTAATGTCTAGTGTTTGTTAATGCTTGTATTTTGTCTAGTTTAGAACTCAAAATCGTTTCGTGTCGGAAAATTTAATAACAAAAAATCCAATAATACCGCAGCGTATAACCGCTTCAGAAATAAAAACGTTTTATTTCAAACTGACTTACTGAAGTCTTTTGAAACTACCTTCGATTGCCTTTCACGATCAGTTGCGGCGGTGAAGCGTGAAAACGTTTCAGACAGACTAGATTGTGGAGAGCGGTAGACTTTTGAATGCATAATGAAATATATGGATATTGTTGGTTTCATTACTATGATTTGAATTGAAAATAATCGAGTTCTATGACAATTTCATACTTAATTTGCAGCTGTACAGCGCTTAAAAATCATAACAATATCCAATAAAAAAACCAGCATCTTCTTTCAAAAGATTGTTCCTTGTAATAATTTTGTTCGTAGCAGAAATTAATAAAAACTTCCGTACAAAAAGTCACAAATAGTCATGAAGAACGCATTGCTTAGTGGCATTGCATAACGCCTGGTTGGTTTTCAGGAGACGGGGATCCTAATGTCACTGCGGTGAAATTAATATATATTTTCTTCATATACTTTTCTGTTCTTAGTATGATTTCTTGACAACAATGGTATTTCTTTAGCTCCAAATTTTCTTTAAAAAAAATTCCGCATTATTTAAGTGTAATCATTCGTAACGTGAAAGTTTGGGTCACTGTTTATCTCAGATCTATATAAAGGACTGTCATTTAATTTTTCCTTGTTCTATATTTAGTAATAATATGCTATTTCGTAATAAATGGTTTTATTAATACGTTTGATTCAAATTTATAACTTATTGTTTTTTAGCTTCACGCTCTGTTACGTATAGCTGGGTTAACCTAGAAACGACTAAACGATTACGTTCTCTACTTTCTTCCCAATTATTACATTTTTAAGCTTAATAGCATAGAATCTGGTGTTAAGACACTCCATTCCTCGTTTTTTGCCTTTGGGGACATTACCTGTTTGATCGATTTTGAAAATCAACACCACGTATGCCTTGTTGCCAGAGCGAAGAAAATGAAAATGAAATAATAAATAAATCTATCTTGCCTTCACGGAACTTGAATCTAGTTATTATTTTGGGAAATTCGAAAACCCGGAATGATCAATTATTTTTTAATTGCTAAGTTTGAAAAATGTGTACATTTTATATTGATAGAGAAAAATAAAAACTTAATTTATTTAAAAATTTTTTTACATAATCACAAAGCTTGAACAATACATTCTATAGTAACGAACAAAACTACCTTACGAGTAACATAGTATTAGAATATATTAGCATTTTATGCCTTTTAATAACCCACAAATTTACGCTAAATTTGCAATAATTCTTAAAAAATCTACAAAGAAATCGTTTATTTTATAATAATATTAAAAAATATTAATAATCTACTTACTTCGATGTATCTAAATACATATACATATTCATACATATATATGTAAGTAATGTAATATGTTATACACAACATATTCTACTATATACAGTCACTGCATTACCATATATAATACAACCGAAAAATGTTAGTGCAATGAAGTGGAAAGAATAATGCCTTTCTGAGCCTCCAGAGTTTATTTTAAGTATTAAATGTCACCAACCTTTCACTCGTCATTCGTCGGGTCTCAATCAAAATATATACATATATATGTACGCATATTATTCTTATCTATATCAAGGCAACCGTTAACGAAACTAAAGTAATACTTGTGACCACAAGTATTACTTTCAAAATCTTTACACACTAGAATTTTTAATGACGTAAGAGTAAAAAAAATTACAAAAAAATTTTGCTCTGCTGAGATTTTCGAGGAACTAATTTTACAAAGTATAGTGATAAATATTTTAAGGTAAAATTAAACCGGGGACGGAGAAAGCAGGGACTAAGCAACGGAGTCTCTTAACACTAGGTTCATATGGTCCCTGCAGTTCCCTCTGCCTACCCTACAATATGCGGGATAAAGCGTGAAGCTATAAAAATAAACCGTATACAGTCACAGGCAACAGAGTAACAGAAAATAGGGAACGGAGTGTCTTAATAATAACAGGATGGTTCATATTATTCGCGATATCAGATAACTGCAATCGCCCACCAACACGGAGAATTCCAACTTCATCCAGAAATGGATTTAGTGAAGTAAGTTTGCTTTTATTATTTACAGTTCCTGATTTCGCTAAGCTCTCCGATTCAGAATAAAAATGTTGTGCTTGACATTGACGAATACATATGTTTAATGCTTCGGTTAGTTCTTCAGAAGTAAATGTTTTACCATAAGATATTCTAGGTTTATTATGTAAACAGTTCTTAAAAAATCTTCTACAAATAGCTATTATTTTCAAAAGTTTATTTATCGACGAAAATCTTTCCCACAAATGAAATGTATCCTGAGTAACAAAATGATGTGTCTTGATCTTTTCTTTTAAATTTGTTTCTAGTAAATCATCTCCCCTTTTGTAAATTATTTCTTTATCTTTAAGCCATTTTGGACCTACCTTCCATAAATTATTCTCAGGGTAATTTAAACATTGTACACCTCTAGATGCACAATCTGCTGGGTTATCTGCAGACTTTACTATGCCCATGTGTTCCATTCATATAGCTAAGAATCACTGATGTTCGATTCGCAATAAAAACATTTCCACCTACTCGGATGGCTATTTATCCAAGCAAGCACAACCGTAGAGTCAGTCCCACGCATGAACATTTTGTTTGAAACATTGTAAATTTCTGCTACTTCTCGAAGCAATTTTGTTAACAGGACAGCACCGCATAACTCCAGACGCGGAATAGTGACTTTCTTCACTGGAGCTACCCGCGTTTTTTGACGTAATGAGAAACACATTTACTTCACCTGACTTATTAATAACTCGAGCGTATACAACTGCCGCATATGCATCATTTGAAGCATCGCTGAAGCCGTGAAGTTCAAGTAAGGAATCATTATCTCTGGTATGTATCCATCTAAGAATTTAAATCCGGTAAGTAATTTTAAATTACTCCTATATGAAATCCATTCATCCAACAATTGTGGTGGAAGTTGTTCATCCCAATTTATTCCAGATATCCACAATTTTTGGATGAATATTTAGCAACAATTATAGTTGGTGCAATCCAACCCAACGGATCGAATAAACGAGCAATATCTGACACCACCTTTCTTTTAGTTACAGGGTGATTTACGGTGGCAGCTGCACAGAGTACTCAAATTGTCGGATCTTCGGTCCAGGTAAGTCCTAGTATTTTTCTCTTCTTCATCTGTTTTTAATTTCTAAAAAATCATCATTACAGACTATTTCATTTTGTAATGTTTTAATAATTCATCATTTACTACACCATTTCTGCATTTCAAAACCCGCTCCCTTTAGTAAATTCTTCATTTCTTTACATATTTTTCTTCCTTCCGCAACATTCTGGCATCCAGTCATTAGATCATCCATGTAGAAATCCTGTAAGACTCTTTGTGAAACATACGGCATGTTACAACCATCGTCATGAGCAACTTGTTGCAAACGCCTTTACAGCTAAATAAGGCGCGGAAGCTGTGCCGAATGTTACAGTTAATAATCTTAAATGTTCTAAGTTGCTTTCAGGATCATCTGGGTTACGCCATATAATTCTTTGGAAGTCTGTATCTTCTGGATAAACCTTAACTTGGCGGTACATTTTAATAATGTCCGCTACGATACATATGGGATGAGTTCTTCCAACGCATAATAATATGTCTCAAGTTTGATTGAAGATTGGGACCTACCAACAAATCACTGTTCAGAGATTTTCCATTAGTGCCCTGACAAGACGCATCGAACACTACCTCACCTTGGTTATGGTTTTGTCCTCTCTGATTACAGCATGGTGAGGAGATAAACGGCATCCTTTTTGTCAATTTCATCATTTGGCACACGCTCCATATGTCCGAGATCCAGATACTCCTTAATTACACTTACATATTGTGATTTTAGGTTTGAATTTTTTAATAATCTTTTTTTCTAACAATAAAAATCGTTTAGTAGCAATATCCTTTGAATTTCCATACTTACAAGTAGGATCTGAATCTGAATTTCTGTTCTAAAATTCCTTAAACATTTCTATATTTGGCAATTCTTGTGTATAATTACATACCTTTGCCTCCCATTGCCTTCTAGACTCTATATCTAATTTTAAACATAAAATATATATAATTAAAATGTCCCAGTTATCTATGTTTAAATCTAAATTTTTTAAAGCATTCATACATTCGTTAGTATTATCTAGTAACTCCCTTAACGTCTGAGATGATTCTGACACAATGTTTTTCTGACTCATAAATCTCTTTAAAATACAGTTGACTATATATCTTTTATTATTATAGCGACTCTCTAATTGATTCCAACATAAATTATAATTTGAACTAGTTATAGGTATATGACGAAGCAGTTGTTCTGCTTCTCCAGACAGATGTGACTTTAAATAATGCAACTTTTGTACATCATCTAAGGAAGCATTGCTATGTATTAAGGAAACAAATAAATCACGGAAAGAAGTCCATTCAGTATAATTCCCCGAAAAAGTAGGGATTACAATTTTAGGCAATCGCACACTTACGATATTACTTTGATTTATTCCGTTATTCATTTGTAGACCAATATTACTTTTATCTTTTATGTACAAACTCTTAATTGTATCTTTTAATATAGATTTATATTCCATATAAGCTTCCTCAGTTACATCAAATGTCTCTTCCTGAAAATAATCCGATGACTCTAAAATTTCTTGATCAAAATCAGATAGCATTTTTAAATGAGTGTTTTTAAATGAAATCCATTGTGCCTCTAAATTCTCAAGACGAGTTTCAATATATGATACTCGCTCTTTCGGCGACTTCTTAAAATTAATTTTACCTCTAGATATTGCAGAAGCAATGTCTTTTTGAATTTTGTTTAATGTTTCCATTTTTAACCAAATCAATATATATTTACAATGAAATTAGATACCTATATATATTTTTTAACAATATAATCTTATACTAACACTTAACAATTAAAATACTTAAAGTCCTTAAACAAGATGACGCAATTTTTTAAGTCCAATTATTTTTTTTCAAAATTTTTCTAAGTGTTTTTACATGTAATGTTTAGTGGAAATCCGGCATAGGTTCCCCGTAGTATCACTTTTTAACGAATTATTCTAAGTTCCAATCTACTTACTATCTTGAAATATTTTACAAGTCCGGAATTTACTATTATTTGCACTTTATTGGTAATCTCACTGCACTATTTCTTAAGTTATTAAGGAAACAATAGTACTCACGATTTTCCACAAGCACACTCACTATTCACTTCCCTTTGATGTTTGGGTTCCTTACTGCTTAGCCGCTCGCTGCTTGTTGTGACTTTTCATCCGCTTGGCTTTTTCCGTACTGATCACAGAGTACATTATATATACTGCTATAGAGTGGTAACTCAGCTCTCTTGTATACAATGCCATCTATCGGGAAGTTGTGCAACTAAAATATATATAACCATAATAGGTATACTCTTTTCTGTAGCACATTCCATAGTATCATAGTTTATCCTAATTATTACAAGATCATATAAATATGCAACTTAAATTACTTAAATAATTGATTGTTGCATAATTACATGACCTTGTAATAATTAGGATAAACTATGTGATAATACATACAATAAAGGCAAATAAAACCGAAGGTTATAAAAGAATAAAACAAGGATTTTTTTTGGAACTTTTATTTTCTTTTTCTTAAACTTTTATATTTAAATGCTAAACATTTTAATAAATCTTGCTGGTCATAATTTGTAATCGCACCAGAGAGAATTTTGTTTACATCTCTACACCAATTACATAAGAAGAATATGCACGAAGTAAGCATAATTACTAATAACTTCTCTACAATATCACTTTTATGATTTTCGCATGATAAAAAATTAAAATCAAGCCTAATCTGTAGAACTAGTTTTATATAATTTTTAATATTTTGAATATCCGGCCTTTCTTTAATTATGAAATGTATAATATCCTGTATTTCAGAAAAGCATTTAACCAAATCAATAGCTGGATATGTCAAATAGTTCTTTTTCGAATTGTATTCCCGCAATTTAATACAACTATTCTCTTGGGGCGAATACAAATTTACACAAATTTTATAATTTTTGAAAACCTTTGTGTGACATTGTTTTAATAAATAGCCAGTTACATATTCTAAAGCAGCTATTATTCGCAAATCCCTTTTTTTAGTAGTCAACTCTACTAACATATTATCATTACAAATGTCTTCATAATGTATTTCAGAACAACTGTTGTCTTTATATTCATACTTTTACATGGTTTTGCTCAAGGTGACTAGAAGACATTATTATTATACTATAGTATTCAACTTTTAAAATTGCTACTTTTGAATTACACATATCATTATAATTCTTACTTTATCAGTTTAAAATTGAGGAAAAGTGGGTTTCGTAAACATATAATTAAATATTAATTATCTTACTTGATGTGGGGGTTTTCAGGGTTCCAGAGTTCAAAAATGCAGACGTAGAAGGAGATGGAGATTCTTCCATGTAATTTGTTATGGATGTTGAACTATTTATAATGTTAGAATAAAGTCTAGATGATGAGGCAGATGCTGCAGTTATATTCATATAATTTGACATAACTCAATTGTTTGCTAATTCAGCTAGAGGTACTCTCTCGGTGACTGCATCTCGACCTGCATGCTTAACTAGCTTCTCGGTATCGACAGTTATTACCTTGTATCTATATATGGACTTGTGCCCACCTGCACTTTGTTATTGTACATTTCGTTCATGTTTTTATTTTCATGTAATAAATTATTAAAAGGTTGAGGATTTTATCGCAGAATACTTGAATATTACGAATGTCTCACATAGTTTATTGTTTTACATAGCTTCTATATTAAATAAATAGTAACAAAACATAACATTTATCAATCTATTATCATTTATCAATTTACAATCCGCAAAATAACTTTGCATAGTGATATTGTTAAAGTGAATTGATTTAGCGTTCAGAAATGTTACATTTATGTTCTACGTAATAAAAAAAACTGTATTATAAGAGATACATTTTCATTTATTTGCTACATTACTCATTTTTTGATAAAATTATGAGTAATTTACTAAGTATAATAATTTAATTCAGAAGTTTATATTGTTACCCAATTATTTAATATTCAGATACACTTTTGAACGAAAATTTACTCCAAAATTTTAATTATACAATTAGCGCCATCCCTTGACGAGTGTACGAACTAAAATTTCTTTAGTAAAGAAAAAATGTACTAAGCTCATAGGCCCTGGGTACTGATGATGATTCTTGTTATATATTTTGCCTCACCGCGTCTTCCAACACTGCCAAGAACCGTACACCACCGTAGTAGGGGGCTGGAGAGGTGCCCATATAAGTATCAGAGGGCACCTCTGATATGCTGTCTTCACAATCCGGCTCGAAGGACCAATATGTTCGACACACATCCAATAAAAGCCACCAACACTACGGGATTACTTTAAGTGAAACTGCCGTTGCAAGGTGAACTGATTTTATTCACACTGAAGACAAGTTATAGAATGTAAACAGGGCGACCCTTATATATGCTTCCTGCGAACACAACGCTTGCGCGATTCAGGAATGAGCCGCCTATGATATATATAAAGATTAAGTTAAAAAAACTTCACTAGCGCGATTCAGGATGAATCGTAACATGGTTTAGTGACATTACATTTTTGCACGTATTTTATATATTATTTTAAACTTATTTATTATATTAATATTAGTCTAAAATGTGAGGCTTTAACACTCTGGTTGCTATGTCTACTCTACTGTACTTGGAAAAGTTACTTGCTGATTATAGATATGATTTGAGCAAATATCTTGGTGGTCGAAGATGGAAGGCTTGCACGCAGCGACCCCTGCCAGCCCTACCTAGGGCTGCAACATTCCATCAGCCACGAGCACCATACGGGAGCACAATGCTAGGGCGTCCCCCCGAGGCGACGCGCACCAGTGCGTCCCCGCTGGTGTGAAAAGTGGAGACAAATGCGGCGTTGGAGACTGCCACCCAGCACGCCATGTCCGGAAGGGCGGGAAGTGGAGGACGGAGCTACAAATAGCTGCGTGGAATGTAAGAGGAGGGATGGACCAGAAGATGAATGAGCTATTAGATGTGATGGATGAGCGTGATTTGGATGTCATTTGTATGAGTGAGACCAAGCGAAAGGGTAATAATGCAACCGATTTGCCGGGCAGCCGCGTCGCTCTCTGGGCCGGCGTTCCAGAGAGCGAACGCAGGTGTCAAGGTGTAGGTATGTTGTTGTCCTCTCGGTTGGTTAGTGCCGTGGTAGAGTACGAGGCGATCAACCCTAGACTGCTTTGGGTTCGCTTCAAGCTGGGGATTACAAGAATATTCTTGTTGGTGGCATATGCGCCGGTATCCTCAGCTTCATTAAGCGAACTTGAGGGGTTTTGGGAGAGTGTCAGGGATGTTCTAGGCAGTGTTAGAGGAAATGAAAAATTAATATTATGTGGAGACATGAATGGATGGGTCGGAACCGCGAGAAGCGGTTACGAAGGTGTGTTAGGTCATTATGGTGACAGAAGAGTGAATGAGGCTGGAAAGCTCATTTTGGAACTTTGCAAGGAAAGGAATTTGTTTGTGGCAAACACGATGTTTGACCACAAACAAATTCACATGTATACGTGGGAGCGCATGGGAGAGAAAAGTATGATTGATTTATTCCTAGTGGATCAGCGGATTCGAAAACAAGTGATGGACACACGTGTGTTTAGGGGTGCCGACTTGGGAACGGACCACTATCTGGTAATTGCTAGATTTAGGGGTTTGTTCGCAGGATGGCGTAACCGCACGAGGTGTTCATACTTGGAATCGAATTATCGCATAAGAAGCTGGAAGCTTCAAGATCCACCAATCAGAGAGGAATACATAGAAAGGGTTTCCGAAAAGCTTGACAGTTGTGAAACAGGAAATGAAAGTGTTGAAGTATGCTGGCAGAACCTTAGGAGCTGCATGGTGGAAGCTGCGACAGAGGTATGTGGTACAAAGAAAAGAGGCTTTAGTAAAAAGCGTGACGAATGGTGGGATGATGAAGTGAAAGATGCTGTAGAAAGAAAGAAGAAGGCATGGCAGGATTATAAAGCCTCGAGTAAGAATAAAAGTATGAGAGAGATTAAAAAGAAAGAGTATAAGCTGCAAAAGCACCAAACGAAAGCACTGATAAAGATGAAGCGTGAAAGAACCGAGAGTAAAAGAGATGAAAGGTTGACGAGCAACTTCCGGGATAATACGAAGCTTTTCTGGCGAGAAGTTAGTGATTCACGGAGTTGTTCGTCAACCTTTAAAATGAAAGGGGTGCTTTCGAAGGACGGTGAGATACTTACAAACAGATCACACGTTTTGCAGCGATGGGCGGAATTCTACAAGGAGATGTATGAATGTGATGACGCTTCTGCCTCAAGTGACAGCGACAAGCTGAGTCTTGATGTAGCAGATGGCGAAATCAGTATAAAAGAAGTTGAGAGTGCAATAAGAAGCTTGAAATGTGGTAAGTCAGCGGGAGCGGATGGAGTTACTGCCGAGATGATCAATATGGTGGACCTCGCATCTTGGATTTGTTCTGGTTTCTGTGCAATTTATGCTGGAAATCGGGGAGGTCCCAGATGATTGGCAAAGTGCAGTCATCGTGCCTTTGTATAAAGGCAAAGGTTCACAGATAGACTGTGCAAGCTATAGGGCGATCAGTTGATTAGCTTAGGTGGTAAAGTATATGCAAAAATTTTAGCGAGAAGAATGCAAGACAGATCCGAAAGGCTACTGTGGGAGGCCCAAGGAGGTTTTAGACCTGGAAGAGGATGCATGGATCAGATCTTTTCCATCCGTATGATCACAGAGAAGTTTTTGGCTGTAAACCAAAAGGTTTTCTGTGCTTTTGTGGACTTGGAGAAGGCGTTTGACAGGGTTGTGAGAAAGAAGTTGTGGGAGATACTACCCCGGTACAATGTGAACGGACCCTTGCTGCAGGCTGTAAAATCTCTTTATAGAGATCACTCAGCCTGTGTGCGAGTAGGAGCCGACATGTCGCCTCGGTTTGGCATCCAATCGGGTGTCAAACAGGGTTGTGCCATGTCGGCTTGGTTGTTCAATTTGTATTTGGATAGCTGTCTCCAAGGACTGAAAGAAAGTGACATGGGTGTAAAAGTGGGTGACTTGAAGGTAAATTGCTTGTTGTACGCAGATGATGCAGTGCTTATTGCATCATCAGAAAGCGAGTTGCAGGCATTGGTCACCATTCTGAAAGACGGGTGTGAAACCAATGGTCTAAGCCTGAATGCAAGTAAGACAAAGGTTCTGGTATTTGAAAGAGACGAGGAAAGAACAGAATGCAAGATTTTCGTGAATGGAAAATTATTGGAACAAGTGAACGAAGTAGTATACTTGGGAAGTATGTTAAGTAGAGATGGTAGATACGAAATGGATGTGGAAAGACGTGTTGCTGCCGGTAACAGAATGAACGGTGCCTTAGCTGCGTTGTTGAGACGGCAGAACGTCAGCGTCGCTGCACGTTTGGCCGTACACAATGCAGTTTTGGTTCCGACGCTGTTATATGGCAGTGAAACGTGGGTATTACAGAAGAAGAATGAAAGAAAGATGAATGCTGTGGAGATGCGATCTCTTCGAAGGATATGCGGAGTCAGCTTAGCTGACCGAATCCGCAACGAAGAGGTACACAGGATGGTAGGTACCAGCGAGGATGTCACAGTAAGAATGAAGAAGAACGTGCTCAGATGGTTTGGGCACGTCGAAAGAATGAGTGACGAAAGAATGGTAAAAAAGATATATGATGGAAAAGTGAGTGGTAAGAGAGGTAAGGGGAGACCTCGGTTGACTTTCGAAAACACAGTATCGAAGATACTGGAGGAAGGTCACGTAA
Organism: Dione vanillae; assembly: GCA_037178615.1. NCBI lineage: Eukaryota > Metazoa > Arthropoda > Insecta > Lepidoptera > Nymphalidae > Dione > Dione vanillae. Next base: position 44,406 of record JAZFAU010000683.1, on the reverse strand, counting down.
AAAGCATGAGGACTCCCCGGAGAGCATGCATGAAGAGGTTAATGACAGTGGACGAGGCGAAAGAGGTATGCAGGGACCGCAGCGTTTGGCGCTCCGTTCTCTCTGACTACCCCGCTAGGGATAGAGCGTGAAGCTATGGATGGATGGATGGATCTTGGTAAAATATTTTTCCTAAAATACAATACAGTAATTGTACGTACCACTATGAAAGAAACATAAACTTGTGTAAAATATCAAAAGTCCTTGCGTTACAAGGAATACCTAAGTGGCCAATATTGAACTGTCAAAAAATTTTACGCCGAGATATTGAATAGATTCATTTTCAAATGTAGAAAGGAAAGAAAAATCCACGTCAGAGCTTATTTTGCTTATTTTTTTTTAGATATACAATATGTTATATATACAGTGCAGTTTAACACTGTGTTTTAACAGATCAAAGTGATTAATGAAAATATTAACTATATATTTATACACTAGCTATTAGTTTGCGGCTTCGCTTGATGGATGTTCTCAGATTTAGTCTAATAATATTTATATTTAATATAAGTTTTGAACTTAGAACTAACTGATTAAAGTAAGCTCAAAAATTATATTTAAATAAGTTAAAAGATTTCTGAGAATATCATATCTAAGCAAACATATATAAATAAAAAAATAAAAGTAATTATTTTTGGTTACTATCACACGACATTGCGCCCTGACGGCATCAAACTTGGAAATTAAGTTCGAGGTGTTATATATAATTCTGGTCTAGTAAAACCTCGTCACCAGTATCAAAGACACATTGTTTAGTTCAGTAAAAGCTTTTGGAATTAAAAAACGGTTCGTCAAAAGTTCGTCGAAAAAATAATCTACTATTTGACATGTTTATCAATTTCAACGGAATTGCTTTCTTTGGCCTTTCATTGATGTCTTGAACAAAATACCAGGGACTGGATTAAGAAGACTGATTTTTACATCGACTATATTTTATAGAGACTTATGAGAAAGAAAGAAAGTAAAATTTTGAAGATTTTGTGAGGGAATGCGTATAAATATCTAATGAATGAAGAAAATTTTATGTTATTTTACATATCTGTCTCTGAAGTAATAAAAAATATTTCATTATATTATACTTGTATATGTCATTTATCATTTATACCTTTGTAAATGTTCCGCACAAAATAAGACAGCTGTTCAAGCAGAATTCAGAAAAATAAATTAATTTTGATCCCACTTCTCTCTGTAGTATGACTAAATGCAGAGTTTAATTACGCCACTCATTACGTCTTACCTGAGCAAGGCAACAATTCTCATAAAACGATAACCTCAAATAACCTAAGCCATGTATAGAATATACAAAAAAATAACTTTCTCATATTAAATAAAATATTGGTTTCAAAATGAGAGTAAAGACGCGATAAATCATCTATTATTATAAATAAATCGCGATTTTGTTCGAACGATTTTTTACTTTATTTTAAATCTCTTTCCTTTGATGTTTCACAATGTACCCACATAAACAACTTTTGCTTTGTTAAAGCTTAATAATAGCGTGAAGCGTGTTATCGATATATGATTGTGGGTTCTGTAGCTTATTTAAATTTATTATTTTAAATTAAATTTATATTTAAATTTATTACTAAAGGTAAACTTTGTGACGACTATTAAGGAACTAACTCTCCAAAATTAGTTGGTGACAAATATGAAGTACATATAATTAAGTTAGTAATGTGTTTTGAGGACTGTTTAGATCAGAATTGAGAAGACATTTTCACAAAGGTAAGCAAAGTTAAATAAAAAAGCTATTTTTTATATACTTGACAGAATATGATAGCCACTGCTGTTTCCTTTCCGTGGATAACCAATGACTAACAAATCTAACTAATAACAAGTACATTAGTAATTATTTTAGAGTATATAACACCGTCTTAACAATTTTGATATAGCCCACTGTACTTACGAGAGCAAAGTAGTATGTGATGGTAAGTATACCTACGAGTAACTATATGAGTATATTGAGTACAGTAATATAGTATAGGTATATGAGATATATGTATGTATGTACAACTTACGTTCCTTTCAATTTACTGTTAATTTTTCTAGCTTTCCCCTTGGGTTTCCACAATTACGACGCCACGCTAGCATCGAGAAATTATTAATTATTCCCGTACGAGTAATATTTCGTAGTAACCATCGATCGGAACGATTTTTGATTAAAATATCATTTTTTTTTAACCTTGTTTCCTATATTTTGTATGTATTTGGTTTAAGAACAGTTCTGGATTTGATTTTGTAGCTTCGATTATAAGCAACGTGCAGCGTTAAGGTCCTCAATCCATAAAACAATTGTAATTTTTTATTAGTTCTTTTTTAAAAAATCAGAAAGAAGTCCTTCAAAAAGCTTTACAAAGAAATAATTATAATTACAAAACTTTTAACTTTACTAATTCAATTAACTTTAAGTTTGATCTCGTAACTCGTAAAATTAAATTTATCATAATTTTAACATAAAATTATACTTTTATACTTTATACTAAAAAAATATGTCCTTTGTTAATAAAATATCTTGATTGGTCATTATGGTACACGGATACCGTTTGTCTATACCTGAGAAATTATATTTAATTTATTGTCATTTCACAATGACGCTCAAAAAATTGTATTAGGTCTACTCTGTCCATCCAGAAACATTCAGGACAAAGGCTGAAAGTGAAATGTCGAATCTAGAATACTGGGCGCAAAAAATCGCAAAAAAAGTCTTAAGTGCTATAATAAAAAAAACTGTGTCTTTGATTAACCACTAAGCTTTCGTACTTTGTATATATAAAGCACGTATCGGTTTGTAGAAGCTCTGTATAAGTCGCTATGATTTGTTTCATTTTGTGGCAAAACTTTTGTAATATCATATACCGAGTTTATTACAACTTATAAAATAGTCGGTATCTTGGTTTATATGAAGCTGTAAAGGAGTCGGTAGCACTGTGGGAGTCTGTGAATATTATTGTTGTAGGTTTGTTTAAATTTGTTGTTGGTTCAATGGTTTAATATATTAATTATTAGGAATGTCTTTCAAAATGAGAAAAGTTTTAGATGATTGTAAAAATGATGAAATGTGATAGTTACCATCACAATGCAACCACTGAGCAACGAGTAACCTCAAATTCCAAATAATTATTCTCCTAAATTGATTACTTCATTTTGTTTGAAAAACTGTACCATTGAGTGTGTAACTCATTGTGGAAACTAAATTGTTATTGCGAGTTACATACAATGTTCTGACGTCATCGTATTGTATTAATATACGAAAATGTATAATTCGAATTAAACTTTGAATTTAATGAAACACAAATGTATGTAGCTGTTGTATCTGATTATTATTGTAATAATATAAATCTGATGAATTTGTTTATTTATTTGTTTCAATGCTGTGTATCTCAAAAACTATTAGTTAAAACTGCTTTTAAAGCAATATAATAACACCGCACTTTGTACTTTCAGAAAGAAATGCATATGCATGCATTTTTTCAGTTTTAAACACCTAAGCCATAATTCATTAAGCATACAACTCTTAAAAAATCTTCACACACAATTTGGCAAACTATAAAAAATTCCCGGAAACAAAATTAGAATTGTCAAAACAGATTTACAAAAATATTTGAAATTTGAAATACTCAATCTAATATTAGACTCAATGCAACACTTGCGTAACGAGTACGTACTATTTTGTTTCACGTTTTGAAAATATACGATGAGATGATAAATATTGGGTTGCTGATCGTCCAGCGGCTGAAAACATTTTGGCAATTTTTTTAAATATACATTATTATTATATAATATTTATCTGTTAAATGTTAAAAAATATTATTATTTTTCATATCCAAGCTTTACCTCGCATAGGAACGCTGGGTACAATGTATAATAATATCAACAGAAAAATATCTTATGAGGTGTTGCATGTTCAAAGTAATCAATGAAAATAATTTAAGTACAGTCTTTCTACTGGAAGGGTTAAGTACAGAACTAACGGTTTTGTACGCAGATCCTGTTCCACTAGGCTACTATAGATTTAGCGTTTTGTTCATTATTTAATTATATCTTTTAAATGAAAACAAATATTTTAATTTATTTAAATTGGAGTCACGTCAAATTCGCGACTGCAAACATATGTTACATGAATAACATTTGTGAAGTAATCACAATAGGTTTAGAGTAACTTGGTTGAGTTTGTTGTGAGCTCTTCTCACCAGGCCGCGCTTGGAACCCTCGTAACTTTAGTTTTAAGTCGTGGAGTGTGTAGGTTTCAGAGGGGCTCAATTCGATATTTATTATCGAATTGGGCTCCTCTGACACTCCTCCGTTCGCTCTATCTGACGTGCACATGTGATCATTTTATTGATGCTAAGTGGAAAAGACATAGATATATAAATAAACAAATTTATTATTTCTGGTGAGAAGACTACTAAGCGTGGTGTTTCATCTCTAAAATCTCTTGAGAGCATGGAAAATGAGGTATCTCGTTATTTTGCTCACTTTTACATTTTATACTTTACACAATGTTTTGTTAACTGAAAAGATATTGTTCAGTTTAAACCCAAACAAATTATACAAAATATAAAAAAAATTGACAATAAACGAGGAAATTAAAATGTACTGAACCTCAAATCGACGCGTTGGCGCTTCATTTCCTCATGAACTAAACAATTTATTTATACAAACCAAAATTATGGTATAAATGTAATATCGCTATTGTTTTGTAAAGAAAACGTAATATACTTTCTTCTTCATTAATATGTCTATATAATAGCAACGATGAAATAACATAGTATAAAAGAAAAACTCATGCTTTTATTTCTTCTCACATACTTATTCCTCTCAGGTTTAGAGTTTTTCTATTATAAAATAACATCACCGAAGCACAGTGCAATAGTGAATGATTTCAAACGATGTTTTTCAGTTCCAAATTTTATAAACACTTTATGTACACATTTATTGGTTAAAATATCTAAAAAAAAGCCTTAGTTAATATAAAAAATAATAAAAAGGCAAATAAGTAGAGGTATATTTTCTTTGACATGGTTTTTGTTATCTATGAGATCGGAATACTTACAGTCAAAGAAGTATGTATATAAAATATTTAACCAAATAAATTCTGAACGATATAAAATATAAATTATGAAAGCTTGACGAATTATCAATAAAGTAAATGTTTTTTTAATGTCAGAGCACTTTGTTAGAAACTATATTTAAAAAATTGAGTGAATACCTGAAAATAAAATAATAAAAAAAACAATTCTCTGGCAATTCGTCAACAAAACAGTCAACGCCTAAAACAGCAACCTCTAAGTAAAATAACAGAAAGACAATATCACATACAACACGTGCAGACTCTAGGTACAAATTGATCTCCATTTAACGATACCTTTATAAAACATGGGTAAGAATACTTAACGTATATCAAATCAGATTCATTTACATACATATATATGTATATATAAGTCTATGTGTACATAAAAACATATTTTAAGTGCTTTTTAAGAAATAAAAAAAATGTTGCAAAATGTTGAATAATATTGACCTGCATTGTGAGAGCTAACAAATAACGGAACAAAAATAAATTAAAATATTGTTTTTAAAAGCTAATATAATTAATTACGTACTGATCAATTTGAAAGAGCTTATATTAATTTACAATTACTTAGCGTAACATGACGCTGCGTAACCAATAAATATACCTTTTGTATATTTAAAGTAAGAGAAGTCGAAGATACTGGGGTGAGGTCACGCATAAATCATTTAGACTTTCCAGAGGGTGTGTATGGGGAGGTTAATGATAGTAGACGAAGCGAAAGAGGTATGTGGGGACCATAGCGTCATGCGCTTCGTTCTCTCTTACTACCCTGCTAGTGTAGAAGCGTGAAGAAAACATACGTGTGTACGTATGTATTTATGTATATGTACGTACGTACGTACGTATGTTTGTATGTACATGTATATGTAAAGGTACTTGAATACATGACCATCATAATATGTATGCACAACCACCAACATGCGGTTAGTCCCTAAAACCGAAGGTGATAACTTCATGCTTCAGGAGTTTACCGCTAAGTAATTTCTGTCATATCTACGTAATGTACTTTGAGGCAAGGTGTCGAGTTTAATGTAGCTCGTAATTAAATAATAATTACTTAGTACGCTGAGGCCATCATGGCATAGTACTGTAGACGTGATGGGTTCGATTCCAAGTTACTCCGATTTTGTTTATTCGTTCTGGTAATAATATAGAACGTGTTGTTGAGTTCCACAGTTTATCACGCACTAGGTTCATCTTGCTTACTGCTACAAAAGCTATAACTATTCTTGACGCAGTGTTCACCGCACTAATTTCTGTAATATATTTTACGAGAAGGTGTCGACTATAATGACAACTAAAATACAATATTCAAAGGGAGGCTGTAAAAATGGCCTTCCCCGGTCACTTTTCCAACCATCAGCCAAGTGTCAATTTAATATGAATGGAAAGAGGCAAGATGGTTTAAGTGATTGTCAACATTTTTTGACATCTGGTGTCACGGGGGAGAGTGTATCGATATTTCTATAGATACTTTAATATTTTTGCAAGAAAATAATTTAAAGGCATGTTTTTGTAATATTCAAGCTAGAGAAGAAAAATCCAGATGATTCCGTATCTGAAAAGGATAAAAGGAATCTGTACAGGATCACTATGTTGTCCGTCTGGCTGCCTATCTGTAATAGGCAGTGGTCACGAACAGACTCAAATTTTATAAATATTTTTAGAAACTTAACATGTTTGAACTATTTTTGAATTAATGTTTCTTTGGAATTAACTATTTTTTAAATATGAACTCTTTGTTTTCTAAAAAAAAGTTCATTTTTCCAAGAAGAATATAGTATATAATCGTGTCGATGTAATCCACTGTCAGATATCCCTTGGGGACTGAGATTGTATCTTGTGTCATACTTGTTTCTATCAGACCGCACGAACAAAGTCACAAGCTAAAGTTAGTAGATAATATCAACATACAGATTTTCAGAAAAACAAGAACAAGTACAGTAGTTCAGTACAAAACGTGATAAATGATAATTACTAGATCGTGATAAATGAAGGCAAAAAACTGATCATTTTTATTAGTTGTTGGGATTGCGTATATTTATGGTTTGTACTTACTGATATGAGTTTCATATCAGTAAGTACATTACTGAGTTACATACAATACTGAGTAACTATTAAAAGTATTCTATTGGATTCATAAATTATCGATAATGGATGGATTTTTGGTTTTAAAATGGATGGTGTATATTTCTAGATAGTACTTCTACTACTACATAGTGCGCGAATCTAAACAATATTTGTTTAATTTTTTTGAACAAGTTGTTAGTCACAACAGCATGTTGACTTTAAATTCAAGATATTCTTTATTTAAATAAATTTTTACAAGCACATTTGAGTGAACATGTTCATACCACCGTACACCAGTTCGGAAGGCAGTTCTGTTGAGAAGAGCCATCAAGAAACTCAAAGAGTTGTTTTTTAAATATTTATATGGTGGTTATCTTTCATAAAATCCAAATGCCATTCATTTCACACAATTTTGTAATCTAAATATTCCTGAATAGTGTAATAGCTCAAGAGCACGGCTTTTACATTTACTTTAAATTTTTGAAGTGCCAAGACTCATAAATAATTTATAATTTTTTTGTAGACGTTACTAGCTTATCTTAATTTATAGTACATTAGCTCTTAAATTAAGCACCGATCTCACGGTTCTTCTTTGTTGAATAAAAACTTTAATAATATGTATTCGTAGACATACATTATGATAACAAATAACACAAAGACATTTCATTAATTACATTAAGTTATGATTGATGTCTTATTTATATAGACAGCTATATAAATAAGACATCAATCATAACTTAATTTTTCGATCTGAATAAAGAAATGGTGAAATCCATACCATATTCAAAATGCGCCATCAAACATCGAAAAAGTGGGGACGGAGTAAGCAGGGACTAAGTAACGGAGTGTCTTAACACTAGGTTCTTATGGTTCCTGCAGTTCCCTCTGCCTACCCTGCCATGTGCGGGATAAAGCGTGAAAAACAATGTAGTTTTACATAAAAGTATACAGCTGTAGCTGATCTTTTGATAAGTGTCGGTAATTGCGCAGACAATTACTTTTTTTTTATATTACAAAATTGATAGACAGATTCTAGCTCTGAGACACTCTGTTCCCCGCTTTCCGCCCAATTCTCGAGACATTGCATATTGAGTTCCGAAACTGAACGCCGCACTTTTTCTTATCATTAATGCAAGGTTAATAAATAAAAATAATGTATGTTATTCACAGTGTATTATCGATTCCATTTACAATTCTCACTTAGTGAGGATGGATTGTTTCATTTTTATTTTTGCAGGTACTATCCTACTGATAAAACGTGAAGCTATCTATGAAAGAAAACGAACAAAAAAATTACAAAATATTGTTTTAAATGACAAGAATAATAACATTTAATAAATAAATGAATTAGATTCACGCTTTATCCTGCTCATTGCAAGGTAGGCAGAGTTAACCGCAGGAATCATAGGAATCCTCTACAATACAACGATTCTATTCATATATTATAAAAATGTTTAAAAAATCTAACAGATTTTTATTATTGACATGTAACTTACAACCAATAAACCAACCAAATAAACCAGGGAAATAATGATAAAGGCTTAACATATTTTAAAAGTTCTCGTGCTTCCCTAAATTTGCACTGTATATTCTTGTATACAATATTTTTATACACATAAGATATTCAATACAAAAGAATTAAATTCGAAAGTTCTCAATAACGTTTTCCTTGAAGCCAACCTAGATAACTTTTACAAGAAGTGGCCACTGATATCCTTCAAACTAAAGACAAATAATATTACTGCAGAACTAATATTATGAAAACTAACACGAGAGATTTCTATTAAAAGAAAATCAACTTTATGCTTCTTACATTTAAAGTTACAATTGAAATATGTAATTCAATTTAGTAAAAATTCAAAGAGTAACCGTAAGCGGGACAGTTGTCGGTTCGATTCTTCAATGAAAATTATGCATAAATTTGAAGTAAAAGTAACTAGAAAAATTGTACTTAAGACCTAAAAATCTAGCTAGGTATATAGCTAAAAGAGTAGTAGAATACAAAAATAAAATAATCAACATTCCACAAACAGGTAAAAACTTAATTTATCTTAAGAAATTACAAAGCCATTATATTAATAGCCCGAGACATCCGTCTTATTTCTTCGTAAACTTGGTTTGTATTGTACACCAGAACACCTTAAGATGACCTCCAGTAAAGCGGCTTTTATCATTGTACACTCAATTAAGGTAATTAACCTAAAATTAAAGTTAAAATTTCCAAGATTAAGCTGTTTCTACAGTTCCGTACCTCATTAATAAAATTGAAATGGAAACCTGATTTGTTATAAGATTACTTGTTATACGTCAGCCTGTATCTGTCAAAACGATTTTTGGGATAAAACGTGGCAGTAATATATTTGCAGTCCCTTGGTGCACAGAAAACAAACTTCTAAGTGTACACAATAAAAAGATGTTAAAGAACCCGATGTCTCGCTTCTTCTCTATGTCAATTCAGAGTAAAATGAAAGATAAAGGCGTCGTGACCTCGTGCCCCAGTTGTGGTTGGGTCACTTGTGGTTAAATACGAGTCGATTATAATGAAATTTACGATTTGAAAATTTCAAACCTATGAAATAGATCGTAAATTAAATTATACTCGTATAAGCAATAAGCTTACCAAAAATAACAATCAAGGCGCACCGACAGCCGACACCGTTGTCGGTGCAAAACGCACGTATGGAATCAATTAAAAAGACAAAAGCACGGCGTTGTATACCGCCACATAATACATAACATCTCGAAAACAGAATGAGAGTCAAGGAAGTGATTGAACATTATGTTCCCTACATCTACCCGGAAAACCAACTTACAGCTTAATTTTGTAGAAGCTTAGCTTTCCGCAAAAATTGATTAATAACATTTTATCGATATTAGTGCATAGAAGCATTGCATAGAATAAAAAAGAAAAGAACACTAATAAATAGCCGAAGACTTTATTCTTTCTCGATTTGGATAATCTAGATGGAAGAAATTGAAAATAAACGTACTATTATCAAAAGAAAGATTATGAGAAAAGTTTTATTTAAATGTCTTTGAAATACTTTTTACGTAGATTACTCCCAAACATTACTTAAATTAAAGCTTTTGGATCTAATGATTGCTCTTTAAAAGCTCCTGTTTGAAAATTAAAGAGAGCTTAATATTTTAGAGAAATCGTTTTAGCCATAACCAAAATTGAAGTTTCATAAAAGCTAAATGATATTAGCTCTTTCTGGTGTAACTAGCTAACAAAAAGTATGTTTCTTTTTAGTAAACCAACCAAACCAATGAATTGAGATCAGAACCTGGGGTCATTGACGAAGGACTACTTACAAGTATTGTGTTATATATTTTATGTAGATATTATATATTTTAGAGTTAATTTTGTAGCCTATACCCCTTGACTGGAGTTGTAGCCCAACTGAGTTTTTTGCTAAAAATTACAATCTATATGAAATAACTAATATATAATTTTTAGCCAAGCATTTGCAAAAAAAATGCTTTATGATTTTTAAACATACAGCAGCAGGCTGTAAGATAGACAGATGGAACCTGGAGAACATCAGTTCTTCAACCAGTGTTTAAGGCATATAATCTATGTGATACGTAACTTTTTCCATTTAAATTATTTCGAGACTGAAATCCAGATACAATTTCTATTTCGAAATGTAACACACGTTTAATCATTGTCATCTCGAACGTCGTTACTTTGTTGGGATCCACTTACTTTATTAAGTTAGATAAGCCTTGTGTACACTCGAAGGCACTATCACCTCTTTTAATCAACTAAAGTTGGCAAGGTCCTGTATTTTATTTTTCTTAACTTCAGGTTTTTCCCACAGTTAACAGTGTAAACAAAGAAAACCGCAGGGACCGTAGGCAACTAGTGTTAAGACACTTCTCTCCCCGCTTGACGCCCTTCGATACTTTGCATGTTAAGTAGCGAAATTCAACGCCACTCTTTGCATAGTTTGCAGAGCGAAAGTGGAAATTATAAACCGTCGTTTTAATAGGCAGACGTTACTCCTCTGCGCTCTCATTATTTTATATAAAATAACAATTTAATAACTCTTAACTCTTACAAAATATTACTTATAATACATTAAAAGTATATAATAATATCGTTTTATGCCTAGTATCGTCTCATTTTTGTAGAGAGCGTTACTAAAATAAAAGCCTGCTTTAGCTTGACATGCTTGTTATGTAATTAAATATGTATATTTTTAATACAACCTCGTTAAAACACTTTTCATAAACAATTTGCATCCGTTTCGCATTTTAGTCCTTACTAGACTTGAATCTGGTATTATAATTAGAGCTTCACCCCCCCCCCCCAAAAAACACGGATAAAAAGCTTTGGTACTTTACTCAGATGTGAAAAGGAAATGTTCTAAAGCTTTTAAGTAAATAGCGATGACATAAAGGAAAGCCCTATTAAAACGGACGTAGTGGGGAAATGGATCTAAAGTGCATATAATGTATGTAATGCCAAAGAAATTCACAAAATGTAAAATTAGTCAATAATTACTATTTAACGTTGATTAACAGATATAAAAATATTTTAATCTACCACTTAGTATCTTTCACGTAGGTATATTTCATATGTCTATATACAAACCGAGCACACACATATTCACGCTCTATCCTGTAGCGGGCGTACGTAGTCAGAGAGAACGGGGGCGCCAATCGCTGCCGGTCCCTGCAGCTAAAGATGCTGCAGGCTAAGAGGGGACGAGGCGAAAAGTGCCTCCGTCACAGCATTAGCTTTTTCATACATTGCTCTCGGGGAGTCCCTAGCTTTTACGTTCCTCCAGTATCTATCGATATTGTTCTTGTGACAATCGCCAGTACCTTCCCGGTACTGGTTTGTGGAAAATCAACGAGGTTTCTTACCTCTCTTACTCTATTCAAATTTTTTTTTTAATCAGATTTCCTCTCGATGAAAGTATCACGAGCATACTAATAATGTTTATAACAAATATACATTATAATTAATATCGTGAAATGACATTTTCGTTGATGTTGACTGGAAGGGTTGATTGCGTTACCCCATTTGTTCCAATATTTTAAAAAGTTAATCTCAACAAATTGGTTAAAAGTAAGCCCACATTAAACTAGGTGAGTTCTTCTGGCTTTTCGCCTTTCGAGGCTTGAGATAAACGTGGCGAAATTCAACGCCGCCTGTCTGATGTCGGAAAGAGGAAAATTTAAAGAAATAGCGTCTGCATAAGAGGGATTAAAGCACAAGCGTTTGCATTTACAGGCAAGGCCTAAATTTTATATGGTGAATAATACATATTTTATATCAAATTAATAAATTTATTTTTATTCAACATGTATATACATAGTATAATATTTACAGAAGTAAGTGATGTACCAGTTCCTATATCGCTACTTTAAGAATGTCTCGACGAACTGAATATACAAGAACGTCTTTATGTTATTAAAAAAGTGCAATGCGTTCGAGACGGGAGTTCTGTTGCTTTCTAATAAATGTTTAAACCTTTTCATTTTAGTATAAATTAATTTGATACTAGTTCGATGAAAAAAACAATTCAGTGAGACTTTAGAGTTATATAGCTTCACGCGTACATCATCAATAGAAAGAGGCTTTTTCCTACACTTATATATATCCTTTTAATATAGGCCTCACACCTTGAGCCTATAGAAGCGAAATCAATTTGCGCGCGTGATCTTACCAGACCAGTAAAAAACATCAGTTAATTTCCCTCGAGGGGGTTTCGAATCCAGATGGCCTCAAAGCTGACACGAAATACAAAGAACAAGAAAATAAGAAAGACTATAAAATATAAAATTTACATGACTAATTCACAGAAATTTCCTATAACAAAATATCTACTTACCCAAAATGAAGAGAAGGTCACATTGTACACGGAAACTAATAACATTCCAGCTATTGTAGGCTGTATTGTAGTTATGCATTGAAAGATAAAGTTTTCCTTTTGCAAGAGCAATTATGTGCATGAAGCTGTTTCAATAGATTTCAAGACGTTATTTCGTTCCAATAATTATAGTCGATATTACCTTATTTTGATTGATATTAATGAATAGTTCGTTATTATTGTATTGCACGTTTTCTCGGGGGACGTGGTTGTGGAAAACAGATTTAATAGCTTTTGAATATAGTTTTGACATTGTGTAAAGTTTTTTATAAAACGATGTACCTTGTGTGTATAAGTTTTCGGTGGATACCAGAGCTTTGGGAAAAACGCATTGCTTTGACTACAGGCTGCTACACGGATAGCGCTACAGGAGATATCACCGATTAAGTCGTGGCTCTATCAACTCCTTGTTATATATAACTAACTGATTTTCTTAAAATATTAATATCATAGTAATGTGGGGTCCTTAAATATCCAATTTAGCTTGCAGACTTCAGTTGAATTACATTCTCTGTTTTGGTTTTAAATAACTGTTACTGGTTTTATTTTCAAATTAAAAGCAAGTAAATAGAGAAAAATTAATTTTAAATGATGAGGCAATAGAAATTATTTACTCCCCTCATTCCAAAAAATAACCCCCCCCCCCCCCCCCCCCCACACCTACTTTGTGATGACTTAGAAAACTAATGAAGTTTTTATTCAAGATCCAAAATTCGCTTTCATATTATAATATTATATTAAAGAGGTCTCATTTCATAAATTCCAGTGTGATTATATATTAATAGCAACAATTTAAGCCAAAATTGTAATAGTATTTAGGGCCCTAATTTAAAGTACACCAGATGTGTAATGCTCTTATAACGAAGGTGAAATAATTTAAAATCTAATAAATATTCATTAACTCTTAAGACGTTTCTCAATTAACATTTTAAGTGTGTCTAAGTCTCTTTATAAAAAGTAATATAAGGTAATATGAAAAACCTTTACGTCGGTTTTTTTCTTAATTTCAGTTTATCCAAACATATATAGCAAAATAAATTTATTCGTCGCAGGGAACTACTCTTTCTATTATTTACTTTCTATGTAACCGTGGGATTTATGTGGTTAATTGACACGAAATCAGTGCACGAAATAGCAAACTAAAAACACAGTCTAAAGTTAAAAACATGGATACTCTGGTCGTCTTTAGAGTGAACCAAGACGAAAGTAGGTTCTATTCTTTTTTACATTAGCAAAAAAACGAAAAAAGATAGAGTTTCATCAAAAATGAATATTAAACAAGGAATATTTAACACTTACTTTCCGATAGTCGAATGAATAGGAACAACGTATAAAAATAAACCCCAAAAGAAAATTGTACGCTAATAAAATTTTAAGAAAAGTTTTAAACATCGCTTATAAGCCTTATACACGTGCCGCCGTCGCTCGCACAATTATGCTTGTCCCAGTCTCTGTAATTATAACAATTCGAGCGTTACAAACTGATATTGCAAATTGTAACAGAAAATGACATAAAATATTTGTTCAGCTTCTCCTTCCGGTGGATTCGCTCCATGGTTGTTCAGAAATGTGACACATGTATCTGACAATACATTCTAAGCGTTCTATATATGACCTTCATTGATAAATTGATAATGCAAATGAAATGTAAAAATATTTTTAAACTTCACACTTATTGCCTAGATTAGTGCAATTCTAGCAAAAAACATGTTTTGAAACATAAGTATTGGCTTCACTTGCTATATAGATTAGGCAAATCTCGTAGAGGGAATGGTCGAAAGAAGGACAATATAGTGTACGCGTTGGGAATCTTCCAAAATGATTGACAGATTTCATAGGTTAAAATTCACCTTGCACCTATATATAGGACCTGTCTATAGAAAGAACCTTGAGGGGATTTGCGTTATCTCGTTGTAAAAACTTGCTCTTTATCTCGGAATTCTTGGATACCCACCTGATAATGTTTAAAAGTGTTAATGTACCAGTTAGACGTAACGTAGTTACACGATGCAAGATGTGACTCGGGCGTCATTTAATTTATAGCTTAATACTATTTTTGCTAGACAAATCAAAAACACTAAATCCCTTTTAGTTCACGATGGAATTATCCATTAGATGATGATGTGGCTATACCACTCTGGCTCCAATTTCTCCCCTCTTCACCTTATCTGTCTCGCTGAAGCCCGAAGAAAAAGTCTAATCAGAAAAACGGAAAATCCGCGACAAATTTTAATTTAAATTTGCCGAAGGACATCGTATTGAGTTTCAATAACTCAATTATATAAAACAAACATTCACGTAGAACAAGCGAAGGATTAATTTGTAATTTCATTTTATTCCAAACCAATTACCTTAGTAAATAAAAGTCTGGATGCACAAAGAATCAACTAATTATTTTTCAAGTTTCATTCTAAATTAGCGAGTGCGAGAGCGAGTTTAGGGACACGGACAAATAGTATTATTGTTCTCCAGGCATCATCCAACTCCGTACTAATAATCCAACCAGTGATTTAATGTATCAAAATATGTTTTTAGCTAATTAACAATGCTTCAAAGAGAAAAAGGCTAAAGATAAAAAAATCGTATTTAGGTACTCTCTGACAGAATCAGACTAGTTCGAGTTGAGTTTTGAATCGTATGTACGTCCATTGTTCCTGATGCTATCAAGGCAGGGGTAATTATTGGCACTGTCAAGCGTTACGTGCTCAGTGCAAAACAGCGACATGATTTAATATTGGGTTAGTAAACAAGGTGTATGAGAATGGAAAAAAATTACTGAATTATAATTATATCTTGTGTATGTTTTTTTAACTTCACGCTCTATCTCTAGCGGGTAGTTTAGTTAGAGAGAAGGAGCGCCAAACGTGCGGTACCGGCATACCTCTTTCGCATCGTCCACTGGCATGAAACTCTTCATGCATGCTCTCAGGGGAGTCCTCCATGCTTTTTTTACGTGCCGTTCCTCCCGTATCTCGATATGTGTTTTCGAAAGTCAACCGAGGTCTCCCCTTACCTGTCTTACCACTCACTTTTCCAGTATATCGTTTTACCATTCTTTGTAACTCATTTCTTTCGACGTGCCCAAACCACATCTGGCACCGTTTTTCTTCATTTTCGTGAATCCACACTGGTACCTGCCAGATGTGTCCTCTTCGTTGCGGATTCGGTCAGCTAAGCTGGGACTCCGCATATCTGTCTAAAGAGATCAGCATCTCAAAGCTTCTCTTCTTTCTTCTTCTTCCTAGTACTCTCACGTTTCATGCCATTATAAACAGCGGCGGAACCAGAACGCGTTGGTACGGCACAATCGGCAGCGGACGCTGACGTTATGCCGCTCTCAACAACGCAGATAAGGCACCCGTTCATTTGTTCCCCGGCAGAAAATGTCTTTCCAAAAAAAACATCCATTCGTATCGACCATCTCTAACTTAACTAAAGTGCCCAAGTATACTCTTCGTTCCTTGTTCTAATAATTTGACATTCACAAAAAATCTTGCATTCTGTCCTTTCCGTCTTTTTCAAATATGTATGTATGTTTTATGTATGTACGTGAAGCGGGCTTATTCTTAAAAAGAGAAACGTTCTTTAACTATACTTTCTCTCCTAAACCTACGTCCACGTTTCAATTTTCTTCTCGCTCCCTAAAGCTGTCCGGGGGGGTCTGCGTGGTTCGTCGCTGGACATAACATTGAGCAACATGAATTTTTCCAAAGATCCTTTTCGATGACGCTGCCATCCTCTGGAACAATTAAATTAACTTCAACAATTGTTTATAGCCTACCATTCGCATATGATATGACATGATAAAAGTGTGGTATTTAGCATTATAGTATGTAAGATGTACGATTACATATGTGTATACTTTAAAAAAATATGATTTATATCCATTAGTATTTTTCTTATTTAAACTTAAAAGCATCATGATTTTCTTTTTTTGTGTCTATTGTTATTAATCACCCTGGCATTCCCATATTGTTAAGGTGTAGTAAAAGAATTATCTAAAGTTGTTTATTTTCAAAGTATTATTACTCAGAGATAAGGTAGTTAGACAGCAAAGTATCTGTATTAATTTTAATATGACGCAGCAAGAAACGCCACCTGACATCAACGACACTGAGTAGAAATTCAATGCCTTTACATACGTCCTAATACAAAACCACTAAAACTTTCCTATTGAAACTGCATTCAAAAAATTACAGCACTCCCTAGCGATGATGATCAATATATAAAAGTTATTACAAAGTACCAATTACTGTCTATCGGGTTGCAAGTTTTCTCTTCACGTATTTGATATCTTGGATAAAAGTTGCATACAACTTTTTGTGAAAATGCTTGAATATTTGGAATTACATTCTTATTATCAAATTGATCCATTCCAGTTGAAAGCAAACAATGAGGAAAAACTTGTTTCTGATTTACATTAAAATATTCTAGTATCTATTCTTTGTATTTCCAATCTAGAAAACACGGTCAAACCACGCGCTTGTCTTGTTTCCAAGATGAAGAAAACAAAAACAATGATTATTTTCCGAGGTAAGAGATTTTCTTCCTTGCTGTGCAATGCTGATGTCTAAGTTGAACAGCACTTACCCATAATGCCTTTACAGTGGTTGTGCAACTTGATTCTATATCAGGACATTAGCTTAATAATATATTTGATAATATTATCAATATTGATGTGAAAGTTCTCGGAATAATACACGAAAGGTGTTCGTATTGATATAGAGCGTAGTGGCGATTACGTAGTCTTGATTAGTCAGACCATGAAGACTAATACAACTAGAGCACTATAATGAGTCTGGTTATTAAGTTTCTAGCTGCACGATATTGTAGGGACAAAAAGCCAATATGTTAAGACCACTATTATCCACTTTTCATATTGAGACCTATGCGATAGACTTGCGTTTATATAATACGAATTAGCAATTGTTGCTGCTAGTTCACAACAGTATTTCTACCACTTACATGACACCTTTAGCTGCCTCTGCCTTGAATTGAAGTTAGCGGACCCCACAAACTTTTAATTCCCGATTTCTCTCCCCATAAAGTTTATCAAAAGTGGTGTCCAGAGGGAGTATTACAACTATCCCTAGAGATCATCTAAATGTTAAAAAAAAAAAAAAAAAAAATTTAAAGTGGGCTCGACCTTGTTCAATAAAAAGGCCAAAAAAGCCAAGAATGATGTAATTATTACGATAACATAAATTTGAATTTAATAAATTTTTCCACTAGCTTAAATTATAGAAGTTGAAGCGTGAGCCTTAAAGTAGATTAAACGTCTTAAATATTTGAACCATTATGAATAAGGAGTTACAAATTCAATTACATAGAAGCGATTCATTTGAAATAAATCTTAAGTTTACAATTTTAGTTAAAAAAGTTATAACGGATATCATGTCTATTGTCTATCAGCTGAAATTTACAGAAATTAATTTAATCTTTCAACTAAATCATAATAGTATGTCGCGATCAGTGGAATAGCTGCGACAAACGTGGCACTTATAATTGACTCACGAAAAACAATCGTGTCGTTAAAATGGTTTAATTATTTTGTTTTTATTACAAGATATTGTCATCATACGATTTCTATCGGGAAGGTTTCTGAAAGTATTTTTCGAGTACTTACGAGTTCTCGCCATTTCGATAAATAATTATTAAACATGCTATTCTAAGGAAAAATAAATTATTTGCATGATGATTTAAAATACGAAGTCTGGGGAAGCGAACAATCTAATGTACCTTAAAGCTATATTTGGATCGTTGCATAGTCTTCTCTGAGTACTCGTGTTTTGAAAAACGCGCACCCGCATGTCAAAACCCACAGAATACAAAGTAATGTTTTTATAAATTTAAATAAACTTTATTGAAAAACATTACCTAGAAGCTTATAATTAAGCCGATCAATTTCCACACCCCACAAATTATCCAAGGAACACGTTAAAAATAATTAGTTAAAAGCCACCCTTAAAATTCAGGAGCCAACAATTCCAAAATTTAATATCAAAACAAAGAAAAGATTCCCCCAAAGAGAAGGACATATGTATACAAGTCGGTTATATCTTAAATAACCCATTTCAATAAGTAAAACGATACTACGACGGTGTCTGTGGGAGGTGGATGAATCTTTGATGAACCTTAAAAGGTCTGGTACCAGAGGGCTTTAAAAACTTCAAAGGAAAGTGTCCACTCAATATACAAATATTAACTTTATTAGAGGACGTAGGGATATAAATTTTTTTTTAAGTAGGATTATAATAAAATCTATACCTTAAAACATTACAAGTTAATATAAATTGCCATTATCATGTAACATATACCTATATATACTTCATTCATCTATATAAGAATATTCTGTGGAAGGAGGGACCAAAATCTTTACAGATAAACTTAGATGTTCAATCTGAGTGGTGGTACATTAGAGCCAAGCACAATAATATAAAAAAAAACATGATATATATAGCTAGCGGTGTTTCAGAAGACCGACTTCCACGTGCGGTTGTTACGGCTTAATTTGGGATCCTAAGTTGATATTTTTCTACATACACTTCGTAATGTTAAGGTATGCTTCTGTGAAACATATGAAAAAGCAGAGTATTTGTATGTTATCCGCGTTGCTTTCTCTGCAAAAAGTACACAAATATATAGCAAATATTTATTATAGATTATATGTGTAGACGGTGATCTATTGTATATAAGATCCTGTGTAATGAAACCGTGGTGAATCCATATTTAGTAAGCGTGTTTTTGTGTGGTATAGTGAACAACCAATAAATTAACGCGTTATCCCTAGCAGGGGTAGTCAGAGAGAAGGAGCGGCAAACGCTACTGTCATCATACCTTTTAGGCTTTCATAGACTTTCATCTTCATCTTTGGAGGGCCGAAGTCACCTGACAACATTCTCTTCATTTGAACTGTGAAATCCTTCGCTAGGTACTACTATCACGAGTATTTCTTCAATGAGATTCGGTCACCTAAGCATTCGATACCCGGGTCTTCGATATCGTAGAAGAGCTCATCTAATCCAGCATTCATATTTTTTCTTCTGCATTACTATGTTTACTGCCATTATAATAGTTGTCGCATAGAACTGCATGGGGTACGGCCAAATGAGCAGCTACACAATTTGTACCGTTTAACACAAAGCACCGTATTTACTGCAATACATTGTTGCATTTATATATTTTTTTTAATTGTTTTTCGCATTATACGAAAAAGAAGTTAAGTCATTTATTACACATGAAAATATCACCAAGTGCCTTAAATACAAAGCAATGAGTCCTAATAAAAGGTTGGAGAGCCATTGTACAATCCGCTCAATACGTTCTTTCCTGTAAAATCAAATTTCTTTATTAGATACGTAAAACTGACTGATTTTTTCCTTCAAATTACGCCCGCAATGCTTTTGAAATATAAAGAAATTATAAAATGATTCAATACATAACATCTACACGTAAACCTTCTAACACCACTATTATAGAGTTGGTCACGTACATTATTTTCAAGTCAAACTATATTTTTAAATATAAACATTATTCCACCCTACCAGAGGCATTCGTAATATTTCCACAAGTAAAAAGGTTTCCTAAACTATTCTTTCATTGTAGTGTTCATGAAACTTAAAAAGCTTTTAAAGTTACTTTTGCTAATGACACTTGAAACAAAAAGTCGGGTTACTTTTAATACTTCTCTTTATCAAGCTGAGATTATTCACACTTAATTATTTAAATATAAATAAAAAACAAGGGAAATGTTTATGGGATCAGGCTACTTGCTGGTCAGATACAGGGAGAAAGTGCAAGTCTCATTTTGGTTTGGTAAATAACTCACAAGCTGTTAGTTTCACGTTGCCATCGAGAGGAAAGACGCGTACTGACTTTCAAGGCGGAAGGGAAACTTTCATTTGGGATTATACTTTCGATCTTGAATTTTATTAGCAAGACACAGCGTTATGTTACGTACTTTTGACTTTTTACTCCAATAAAAACACGATGACTTTATGTTAGCTCCATCACCTTAATTTTGAAATCTTGAATTAGAAAGTTAAATTATGTTAATACTGGCTGTGTGTATTGAGGAACTGTAAATTGACAAACGTTCACTCAAAAAAAACCATCATACCTGAATATGGATTCATGGTTCTCATTTAATTCACGAACTTGAAATCAACCTCATTGCCATATACAAGTAACTGAAATATATTCCAACAACAACGTTCCACCTACAACCTCGTCCAGCTTCGTTTGCGAATTGCGACGTGACTGATGTTGAGGTAATGGATAGATTTGTAATACGTTCGAATTAGGTTATGTGATTTTTGTGTGGAGATGTCACTTGCAAGTCTGGGCTGGGTCATGTTTAGCGTGTGCGGATAGGTAGAAAAAAAAAAAAAAATTCTTTATCATTTTCTAGAATCTTTATTTACCAGCGCAAACGAAAAGTAATGGTATAATGTAGCTAATGTGACCGTGTAACACCAAGAGCATTGCCAGTCTTTAAAGTGGAGCAAAGCCGCCTATTCGCGCTACTCTAGTCTGCGGTTTTATGGAACGTAGTCATAAAAGTTTTTAACTAATCGGAAGTAGTGGAGAGACAAGTGTCGCGGTAGTAGGCATTGAAAAATTAGCGTTAAGCGAATTCAGGTTAAACAGGGCCCCAGAATACTCTCCTTGCTACTATAATTGATCGACCTAAAGAGATAGTATGAAATCTGCCGAACATGTCTTTTACAGTCAGACGTCCCATAATTACAAAATCTCTTTTTAACATGAGGCAGTAGAGCCTTAGCATCCAATTAATTCACAATTTACTCTATAGTTAAATGGAAAAATTTATCTTAAGCTAAAGTGTTTTTATATTCCCAAACACATCTACAATTCCTCTATGACCAACGTATAGCAGTTGACAGACGCCGGTCAAGATCAAATCCTTTTTGTACACAACTATACGTATCTCCAGTACAAGACAGAAGAAATTTTATATACTTTATAGGGAGTTGTGGGGTGTCTTTCGACGTGATTTCAGCTTTCGTTTTTCCCGATGATTGTTAGTAAGGTCAAATTGTGAATTTAAAATGTGGTCGTATGTAATATGAGGTGAACAATTGATTAGAGGAGAGTTGTATTAAAAATCTGTATTTGATGATAAATTGCAATTGCGAGTGAAGGGTTTCTGCTTGTTATAAAAGTGATCTCTTCTCGCCAAAAAATATTGGACCCCAGTATTGAGATACTCTGCTCCTAATGTTCTATTATTATTGAATACTACGTAAAAAGTGGGGGAACTTAATTTTGATGTGTTTTCAGAGTGATAAAATAAATATCATATTACTCAACCTAAATGTGAACTTAATTCCCCTACATGTATACACGTCTCACTACCATGACAACTCTCCTGTATTAGCTATGCATATTATGAAAAAAGCAAATACACAAATACTTATTAGTGAGGAAATCTTATAAATAAAATTTAAATAGTACCTGTTGTTGTTGGTCTGTTTAAGAAATGTCTGCCGGAAATGGCAAGAAGAATGTTTAAGTTTAAGTGGCCGTGACGAGGTGGTGATTGCGCGATCATATATGTATGTTCCAATACTTATATATTGTACTTAACATGTAGAAATCTTGTTACTCTGTACGCTATATAATTTATCTATGTTGTTAGTATGGAAGATTTTTACATGTTGTTATCGGATAAACGCTTTAAGTAATTTATTTTTTCTCTTGTACCTGCAAGAAGAAGAAGACAGCGACGTTGATTTTCCCAAAGTGAAATAAAATAAGGAACTAGTTGATAGATTACTGCTTAAAACTAAAAAAGATATTTACATTCGAAAGAAAAATGAAACTTTTTACAAAAGTATTAAAACTTATAGTCAAAACTAAAAAATTAAGTAATTTAACAAAAATCCCTATTGTAGTAAATAGGCTGTACAGACAATATCATAAATGCTAGTCAAAGACTATCGACGAGAAGCATTGAAATAATCCTCTTTCCACTTCAAAGTAGGTTCAAAGCGACAAAAATAAGTGACATAAGTAGTTTGGCGACCTCGATGAAAAAAAGTCTACTATAAGTTAAGGTATAGGTAAGATAGACTAATCTAGGAGTGTGACATTGTAGGGTTCTGTACTTCAGAAAGAAAAACAGAATCTTTCTCGATATCTCTCTGTATAGGAAAGATCCTCATTGTTGAAATAAACTTTGAACTTAATGGAAGAAATACTCGGTTAGCTTTCGTTATATAAATGGTTAGAATGCGTGAAGTTTGAAAGAGAACCAGCTGGCCAATTGGAGTGAGGATTAAAGCGGATTCTAAATTTAGCCGACACTGGAATAGACTCCCGGGGAAACTGCATGAGCTCCCATCTCACAACTTAAATGTCAAGTTAATGAAGATCTCTCATGCGAGTATGGTGGCGCAATACTATAGAGTGACAGGAACTGGTCTGACAGCAGTCTCCTTCTGCGAAATCAGTTATGATACTGAAAGAGTCCACATCCGTAGACAAGGGGGGGGGTGGGGGAGAGAAGGCGCTTTGCGCATTTCAACCCCTCTAACCCTAAGTAAATACTAAAGAAGGCGTTGATCCTCAGTGTAAGCAATAGGAATGTCCTGAGGGAAGGCATGAAGGCTAGGTGGACTACAATATTTGATACTTTCATGAGGGGCGTGTAGTGGCATGCCGCAACGAGACTGCAGATTCTTAGTTAGGTGAGATGGCTTCCGCTTGGGTTTTTTTTCTTTTTTTTTTGTTTTAGATGGGTTAGTGTCGATTTTTGAGAGTTACCGCAGTAAAATCAGTGATAGGACAGCTTCATATTGCACAACGGATGGTCTGCGGTAAAAGCACTTTCCCAGCGATCACAAATTAAAAAGACGAGACGTTAATTATAAAGATAATTCAGTCCTAAGCTAAGGCTTATCGGCCGGTGAAATGAATCAAGGTTATGTAAAAAACATAGATTGCCCCATTGGATATGGCAGAATATAAAAGGGTTGATGACAATTGAAACGGTTGAGACGTAACAAAGCTTTAGTTAAATGGGCAAGGGCGACTTATTTCTATAAACAAATTGTTCCAGTCAAAATCTGGTTATAGTGCAACAGTGATGAAAGTCATAAAATATAATGGGGCTATAAAACACATGTGCAATATATATGTAGAATGTAATTAAACTTAGATCAGTAAAATAATGATAATAAAAAATCTACAAATATATAACACTAAAGAAATAAGTAATAGGAATAAAAGAATGTTAACGATATATTGTATGTAATTGTAGGTGTTTGTGTATATAGATAAAATATGTTTTAAGTATTACTTGTAGTCTGAACTGTTAGGAATTAAGCATGGTGCTTAGAAGTATGATAAATACTTCTTAGTACAGCGGACGTTCTATTGATCCCCAACGAGAGGCCACGTGGGATATTTCAAAGAGTTCTAGTGTTACTATTTAGTAAGCCATGTCTGTTTTTGAGGGCATCGTTTCTTTATATATTTAATTTATTAATAAGTACTCTACGTAAATAAGGAAACTGTGTGTAATTTTGATATAAAATCGCTGTATTTACGTTACGGTCTGGTGAGTACAGTCAAAGTCACTGTCAAAACAATTTATTCAAAATAAGAAGTACGGCTGCATTTTTTGAACGTCAATAATTAATTACTTTACCACCGGTCGCTAAAGTATGCCTCAGACCTGAGAAAGAACCGGCGCAAGAAATCTAGCGGGATTGATTGCTTTTTTTTTTTTTTGTTAATTTTCCAGATGTTACAATTTCACATCTATATTGACAACGATAATCTTGAAAACCAGATGGGAGCGAGCATTCATTCCCAAGGTGTGTTAATATGTACGAAGCATTCAATATGGTAATTAACCTTTAACACACACACGCGTTTCACAACTTTTTTACATGATTTTTATTCAAAAGGGGTTTCGGTTAATGTTAGTACATCTTTGTTCTGACTTTACGGAATTTAAAATACACGTGACCGTAAGTTTACGCAGTACATAAATCTAAACAAAAGTTGGATTTCAAACAGATGTAAAAATAATTTTCACTGCGTTAGTAAAAATATTTATCACAATGTCCAATAATAAAGACTGTCACCGTCTTGAGCACAAGGGTACAACTTGTCCCTTATCAAACTTGTTTTATACAGAACTTCTTATATAAATAATTAGTTTATGGTTGAGAATCACTGTGCATGATATTAAAATAATTTCACACATTTCTATGGATATCATTCAAATGTTCTTACCTAGAGCAGTCAGCTTTACCATCAAGATTGTTTAAAAATCTCTTCAAAATATCAGAGGTAGGCAAATAAAAACATTCAACGTAATTTGCTATAAGGGATTATGTATTTTGTGTTAATTTATGTATTTGTTTGGTTAATGGGCAAAATTGCTACATTTAAATCTAGTACTATATAAGATTATAGAAATTTGAAAGCAAAATCTACACAAATTTGTTTAAAAAAGGCTTTTGGAATGATGTCGAACAATAGAGGTATTATTGTTATTAAACATATATATGAGTATAAACATTCATAGATTCGATAAGCTCAGGTAATATATACATATATCACTACATACATACATTAAATTATGAAATTTGGAATAACTGAATGAATTGAATAATTTAAATTGTTCCAGATCCACAAAACTTAAATTGGACATATTTTTTTTTTTTTTTTTCTGTACTCGGATTTACCCCCCCAGAAAAATAAATATGAGCATGGTTTCAATTGATCGATGAAAGTTTAGGTGATAATACGTCCGATATACATTGTGCCAGTAAGGGTCATTGCATTTATGTTAGAATTTCCATAAAAAGCGCTGAACGATCTTATTAATATGAAAATTAAGCATCTTTCAGTCTACATTTATCACAAAATGGGAAGAAGTAAGAAAGATACGTAAGAAGTAAAAAACACGTAATTAAACAAGAAACCCCCCGAGACAAAATTACAATTTCCAAAGTAATTTTCTATCGATCGAAGCTTTTCACTTACGTGGAATTGGGGACTGTTAGCATCGAAACACCACGCTGCCCTAATTTATATTGGTAATTCATCGATGGTCCTGTTTAGGAAAAATGTAATAAATAAAATGCTTCACATGTTTTCGGTCATATTTGTCTATGTTTGGCTTCTAAATTCTATTTAATTAAAATTTTATGACATTTCTTTTTTTAGCTCACGCTTTATCCCGCCATGGCAGGGTAGGCGAGGAAAACTGCAGGGACAGTGGGAACCTAGTGTTAAGACACTCTGTTGCTTAGTCCCTGCTTTCTCCGTCCCCCCGCTTCCCGTTTTTGAGGCCATTTGAAATAAAAGTTATAGTGAATTTCAATTAAATATGAAACGTGGACGAGGAGAGAAATAATAATATGATGACAGATCCAAAATGAATATTTCTATATAAGGTTCATTTCACTATAAATTTAGATTTGCGTCCTTAACGCGTCGGCGATACATCAGCGCGCATTGAATAACATTTGCTAGATTATTAGGGAGTGTGACATACGGGAGAGTTTAAACGAAAGTTAAAGAGAGATGACGGAAATGACAACAAATTATCAACAATGTAATACTAATTATACCAAGGAAAAATATTTAGAACGATTATAAAGACAAGACTTCAGTAACTTAGACTTTCTTTGTGCAAGTCAATATTTAAATTCATATGTATATAAGCGACAGGGCGATCCTCTTCACATGTGCCTTACTTCCACACCGCGCTCTCGAAAGAACACAACCCAAGGCGGCAACGCAAACTAGTTAGCTTAAAGCGTACGTCCGTATCCCGTTTACAAGAACCTGTGTTGTCATAACTATCATAATAGAATGGCTCTACCTACTCTACGTAGCAGGCCTTCAATTAATCGATTGCGTACAAAACATAAGTTACTATTACCTAGTTAGACCTATCAAAAAAGTGGTTAAAATATATACGGTTCGAATACACAAAACCCGTGTCGTTTCAGAAACAAGTGCAACACATTTATTGAATACATGGTATATATGAGCTTTTACTATTATTCATCTTAGTATGGTCCTAAATTACTAAAAAGTCTCGGTATTGCGGGCTATTTTTAAAAAGACTATAAACGTCACGATGGTTACGTTTCGATTTGGTTGTTTTGCCAAAAACACGTATATTACAGTGCGAACGAATTCAAGTCACACCATATCAGTTACTGACAGGGGAAAAAAATGAAGCATCATATCTGTCTCGCTCTATCCACCACGAGACATCACATAATGCCAGCAAGAGGTGAAATAACTAGCAATTAGAGTTAATAGCAGTTAAAAAGGTTGTTCAAAGTAAATAAAAGTTTTTGGCACATTTCTACATTCTCGTGTACGGACTTGTACAGGATAAGTACAAGCATATTTCTATATCCATTTATAATATAAGATTATCTTATCAAATAAATCAAAACATAATGTGCCGTAGCGAAGCGTTTGATACTAAATACGGGGTCGTGGAATCGATTTCTATCAGCGGAGAATTAATATGTTCATTGCTCTCATCTGGTTTATGGGATGCTATATGCAGGAGACAGAGTGAAGCTAAAACTAAAATTTCCCGTCCTAACGACATCCACTACTGTCCTCAGGACGGTCAATTCGTCGCAATGTCAATAAATGCCATCTTCGAACTAGATAAATTCTAAGGCGTATTACGAACTTAGTAATAACTTGGTAAAATATCTAAATTTCCCAATATATTAGCAATGGTTCTCCAATTTCTTCATCTACAATACAAAATATATGGAAATAACGTTAAACAATACGCAGAAATTTCTATGGCTCTCCAGTGGTTAAGCGGTATTAATTTGACTACCCCAAACAAAAAATCAAGTACAATCCTGAAATTTCCAATGAAACCGACATGATCGTTCTCTGAAAAACAAATTTATTTTAAATTTTGTTGGGTAAAAGTAAGTAAATTTCAATCAGAAAATTGATGTTAAAGTGATTCCGGCTGGGTTCAATCCTTGTCATATGCATTTCCTTATGGTCAGGGTCCTCTACATGGTGAAATTGGTTACCAGCCGTAGAGTCGCGGGCACTCGGACTGTACGCTAGTCACGCGCTCCACAGGTACCTCTGGTACAAACAATTTAACGTTACGACATCTTTTCAAAGTAAGGATAGTAATGGTTCGTATAACTCCTGGGGATTTCATTATTTTTACAAAGATTTTTTTTTTATATTGATCCCATGCTACTTTAATAAAATTACTTTCACACTAATAAGGTATAGTTATTAATTAGTTAGTTAGTATCTAGTCACAGTATGTAGCATATTGTAGATCGACATAATATGTGAAAATGTCGTACTGAATGAAAAAGAGACCTCATGGACATTTTGCTACAAGGTTAACTATTGAGGTAACAAGTTAACACCTAGCGCGCGTTATAAATCAGTCCACTTCGACTGGCTAAGTTAAGGGATTAAAAGATCTATTCAAGTATAACTCTGTCACATATGTGTAAAGGCTTCTGGGTTAGCCGAAAATTTACAATTAACACTATCAAATTTTTTACTGGAATTGATATTTTTTCTAATTCACAAGAGAAAACCAAACACCGAAAATGTCCGCCCCAAGAAAAAAAATGTATCAAATAACTCATTATATAAGGAAATCTGAATCTTTCGAATAAATTAATAGAAATAGAAAGCAAAATGCTTTTTAACACTAAAAAACATTACACTGATAAATAGTTTTCAAGAGAAAGTAGCCAGCGACAACCAAGCATTCGGATAGCATTCGTGTCTCGACTACATTTAAGGATATTGATATAATACAATATATATATATATATACATATAAGATTTAGATATATATATATATCATATATATATATATTTATATATAATATATATATATATAGATATATATATATATATATATAGATAGATAATAATATATATATATATATATATATATATATATATTATATTATATATATATTATATATATTTTATATATATATATAGAATGATTATGGATTATGGATGAGATATACTATATATCTCTAATTATATATATATTATATATATATATATATATATATATAATAATCTTATATTATTAGTGATAATATATTATAAGATATATATATTATATAATCTATATTATTATATATATATATAGATATATATATATATATATATATATCTATATGCTATATATATATATATATATATATTGATATATATCTATATATATATATATATCTATATAATATATAATATATAGATCTATATATATATATATTAATATATATATCTATATATATTATATATATAATATAGATATACTATATAGATATAATTATATATATATATATTATAGATATATATAGATATATTATAATATATATATATAATATTGAAAACCATAACGAATTCAACGCAGCGCGATGTTAGAAACGCATGGCTCAGTGGTGAGAGCGCCTGCAGGGTTCGCAGGGAATCAGGGAGGAGCGCGGGTTCGAGTCACGGCTTGGTTGTCTAATTTTGATGTTGTCTTTAAGTATTTTTAAGGTTATTGTTATTCCAAGTATCATCTAATTTAAAATTCGTCAATAATTGAAACAAGGCTTTCATTTTGTTAAAATTTCGGATGAATTTCGAGTCAGTTTATTCGGAGATTAAAATACAGTACAAATAAAAGCACTAACGGGGATGCTTAAGATTTTATGTAAAATATACAGATGGGAAACTGTGGAGTGGTGTAAAATCACTATCTTGCACTAAACTGATTCAAGGCTCACAACTTGCTTCTTAGTCTTGTGGTTGTATGGATATCGGGGAAATTAAACTACGCATTAAGATAGGAAATAATAATTATGTCACAGAGTCCGTTGACCCACCACCAGGACCGTTTACGTCAAACAGAGAAGATAAAAGTTATTCATTAAATTTAACCTTCAAACGATATTTTTTTTTCCAGGATCAGTTTTGGCATCACCAATAAATAATGCATAAGATCAGGCGGCCTGAGAAATGACAATGAAGAATAAAAGGGTTACTTGGAAATGGGGAATTCTCTGGGATTCATGCCACATTTTTAAAGGCGACTTTTTCCATTGAAGGTGTTTCACCGGCAGTATTGTACGAAGCAAATAAGACCTGTGCCCTCTTAGGAGTGTCCGTGACTAGTAATATATAATTATAATAAGGACTTTATCCAATATTTCCACGTTTTAATTTCTGCAAATATCAAATTTCTAATATTTCATTACCTATTTTCTTTCCCCAGTAGATATTTCAAATAGTATTGCACATTTCGCTTAAAGTCAGGCACGGCCCGCGCTTTGCGGGGGTTCAAATGTACACTGATAAAGCAATGAACTACGTAACGCAAACGTACCAAAACTGGTAGGATTGACAACGCAATTTTATTTGAAATTGGGAGGTGATGGACATTACCGATTATACTTACATCTCCAATTCATTCTGTTTTACTTTACTGATCTATGCGACAGCTGAAACGTACTGTTCTTTTGCCAGTCCGATCGACAATGATTCAGATTCATTCATTCATTTATTTATTGGCCTGAGTGAGTGAATAATAATTTAATTTCGCTACCCTACACAGGTGTTTATTTAGGTAAGATCCAATAGAGTGGAGGCCATTTGAACAGTATTTAACAATAACGACGAAAGATGGATCCGATACGCATAAACGGCAATATCGTGATGTTCAGCTGGGAATGAATCAGCGGTCTATCCGTACATATATTATATATAAGAAAACAAGCTTATGTTATTCTGGCTGTGGCACGTTGATAAAGGTGGTTGACAGTAACAAGATTAGGAGTTTTCAACATTCCACCGCTTTACGAAAACTATTCAGTATATCTATTAAACTTTTCACTCAAATGAGTTGGAAAACAAAATAAGGCCATAAGATAACTCAAATGTTATTCATTTGCGTTATCTTCTGGCTTATTGTTCTAAATATAGTAAGAAATAGCTTAATTTTCTCCAAGAATATGTGTTGTACCAGCGACAGGAAGTTGTTACAATTTCACCGAGTTGCAGGTTATCTGGACAAGAGCCTGCATGACGTGTGCAGCTGTAGGAGGTCATTTAGCGGTCATAAAAAGCGAGGGTGAAGACTATGAATCTAAAGAAAATTTGCAAAACATCATCAAGGCAAAACTTGTAAATACAACCTCCTCGGTATTATGAAAGAGATAGTACATATGGATTCAGATTGGGGTGAAAAGGAACTTGGACAAACTCAGCCAGGTTAGTCTAATATGTAAAAAGTGGTATTTCAGTAGGTGAGGAAAAGTACAATAAGATATAAGTTGGCAATACGTTTGTCTAGACGTAATGTACTGGCGCGAAAAGACTCAACAGCACCAGTCAGTGGAAAGTAACGGGCAACCTAAGTGTGATTGGATACACACTGTAGATTTCTTTTGCATTTTCTCTGTTCTGGTAACAAAACGTGGCATAAAGACAATGGGCCATGTAGAACACTCGTCTTGCTGCAAAAATTAATAAGTCATGTAGTCAGGTTTGTAGGGCATACATACATGTGTTCTGAGGCTAAGAGAAAGTCTTGGTATAATTAAATATAATAAGTTTATAATTCTCGTTTGTTCAGGTCAAACACATAGTTGAAACTGGCTTTGAGACCGTTTTTTCGATGGACCTGAACAAGGCGCCGCCAGGGGAGTAGTACTGCGGGGGATGTAAGGAAATGGACACTGGATGATGATGGTGTCACGAAGAGGAACTTTATATGTGAAAACGTCCCCGTAGTCTATATGCTGATGACGATCCCAGCTTTTTTTTTTTTTTTTTTTCTTGGTAATGTATTATTTATCTTAATTCGATGTAGTAAATAATTATACATAAGATATGACCCCTTGTCTCCATCCGCCCTAATAAATAATATATAAACAATAATTGAATACAACTGTATTAATCAAAAACTACAGCAAAATAAACATATCTCTATGTTTTGATAAAATTTAAAATGTAATTTTCATATGCTTATTTTGTATTTTGCTATTTACTTTCATAGCATTATATCTGTAAAGGGAGCAGAACGTGATAAAGCAATTTGGGGATAATGGGTAAATACCTTTGACTGAAATACAATTAATAGATATTTATATTTATTTTATTGTTCTCAAGTCTCATTTAAGTAATCCTTCGGGCGTAGCTAACCATTCCAAAAACAATTAATCAGAAGACTGAGAAATAATATTCACATCATATGAAAATTTTCGAAGTAAGTTTAAAATTATATTATATCTATTAGATAGATTATATTATATATATCTTATTATATACTATATATATAATAATATATATTATAATATATATATATATATCTTAATATTATATATATATATATTGTATCTATACTATCTCTTATTTTATATATATATATATCATATATATTATAAAATATACTATAATTATATATACATATCTATACATATATAATATATACATATATCCAGATATACATATCATCGTATAATATATATCTATATTATATATATATTATATATATTCTATATATTATATATATATATATATATATAGCTATATAATATATTATTATATATGTATATATATGTATATATATATAGATATAATATTATAATCTCTATATATTATAATATAATATAGGATTATATATATATATATAGATTATTATATATTATTATATATTATATATATAATATAATATATATATATATATATATATATATATATATATATTTAAATATATAGATATATATAGATACTTATATATATATATATATATATTATATATATATACATATATCTATATATATATAGGATATTTTGTACACTGCAATAAAATAAATCAACAAGACGAGGTAATAACGTTACAACTTACTCTTCGCATAAAGGAAACAATAGATGAAGCAAATAAGAAATTTCGTTATATGGTTATAGAATAAGTTTTAAATGTTCACTAAGAATATTATTGAGGACCGTCGTGGCGCAGGCGTACAGTTAACTGTAAACACGGCGGACTGTGGGTTTGATTCCACTAGGGGGAAGATATTTTGTCCTATTTCCATTTCTTCGCTCGGGAAAAACTAGCAAAAAACGCGGCATTGAGTTCCGCCATTCCAACAAGCAAAAAGGCGGAGTGAAAGCAGGATGGGAGAAAACAAGGATTAAGCAAGGGTCTTACACACTAGTTTCAACCGGTTCCTGTAGTAGACTCTGCCTAACCCTGCCATGTGCGAGACGCATCAAAAACAGATATTTATAAAACAGCTGAAGCTTTTACTTTGCCTGGAAGCGATCAACCAGAAGAAGACAGCTTTGCGCTACAACCAGTTTAGCTTTTTTTATATATATGATGTGTTTTTATCGCTTAAAAAAGGTAAAAATTAATAATTACTTAGTAAAGTAAACAGGATAAACTCAATTCAATTAAAAACATGATTGGAATACTCAAAAGAAATTAAAATATTGGTATTAACATTAATGCTTTATACATTGAAAACGAAAAGAAAGTTAGATTCAAATTCCTATACCCAAACGACCGTTTCATACGTAAGGACCTAATGTGTACTATATACGCAAATATTGGCAATGATGCGTAGTGTCCAATTATAAAAATTATGCGTAACATTAGAGAGCCTATAGCTGCTCAAAACCGTTTATCACGCATTTTCTTTAAAGTAATTAAAGATTCCATCCTAATCCAATACAGATTGCGCAATTAACAAGTAAAATTCTTGCACGAGTTTCAATACACTTCTTCATAGCCCAGCCATAGAAAATTTTTAGTAATAGGTACGTTTTTGTTAATCTCGGAGTTGTAAAGAAATTTTAACAGCTTATCTATTTGTTGTCGATCGCCATAATGGTTGGCGTGGAAGCGTATATAACATGGTTGTACGATCGATTATACTCACTGATATATATGTATACAGCTAAGTTATTTTATGCTTTACATAGGCTGTAACCTCGCGCGATAGCAGGGGTCAGCTAAGAGAATTCTAGTTTAAAGACACCTCCTAAGAAATTCTGTCATCGAAATGGAAAAACCCTAACTGTCACGTGTGCTTCACACAATTTAAGTACTGTTTAATTATTCCCGCCCACGCCGCTATAGCATGGAATAGCAATTATCGTCACTGTGATTCCACCAACAACACAAAACTAATAATTATAATGATTTATAGCTCAAAAAATCTGAAATTACTCTGTGTACAATTTTTCTTTATCTGATATAAAACGCAATATTGTACAAATGTTAGAAATGGAGAAAACAAAAAAAAACAATCCGTTAAAGATAAAAAACGTAAAAAACATCCTCCACAGGATAGAATTGGCTGATCCAGAATGTGTCCATATAAAGTGAGCTGTTGATGATGAATCACAACGTCTCTGCCAAACACGTTTGACTGACTTGCCTGCGCCAATTAAGTTTATTGCAAGTAATTGTCTTACTGTTTGACACATAATCGTAATTATTTTTTTAGCTTCACGCTTTATCCCGCTTGGCAAGGGTAGGCAGAGGGAAATGCAGGCACTATAAGAACCTGTGTTTAAGAACCAGTGCTTAGTCACCCCCAGCTTTCGCCTTTTCGATGGCATTGCACATGCGAGGTGGGGAACTCACGCCACGTTTGGCCTAGTTTCAGAACGGAAGAAAAGGGAACTGAACATCCATCTTCCCGATTGGGAATCGGAACTCTCAAACCGTTCGGTTTACAGGTAGATGCCACGCCTCTGCGGCCACTCCGGTCCCTCAATCGTATTATTTTAGAACACAAATTAGATTTTGAAAACTAAGGCTAGGACAGTGGCAAAAACAAGAGCAGATTCAAACCCGCTGCGTTCAACAATTATTATGGTTAGTCTATTGATCTTATTGTGAATTAAATATTAAAACCTATTGAATTCATCATGTACGACTTTACTACGTGATTTTCATTATTTGCTGGAGTAACTCGAACTGAAGTAAACAGTATTCAAAAATTATCTCCATGTGGGGCAGTGAAACGGTGCCAGTTTTATTTATTTTGCATCTACTAAAGGACCGAGTAACTCTCTGCCTACTCTCTCCATACACATACATATATGGAAAAATCAAGACTGTAAAGTATTAACATTTGGGTTCGCGCAAAAATCACTCCCAGCATCCTCCGTTCCCGCAACAACAATCTCTCGAAATCCATCATTTCCCACATAAATGTATGGGCGATTTTACCATCAAAATGTGTAATACTGGGGAATGCGTGGTCGAGGAAATTAGAAAATGGCGGCGAAGCATATTCAAACGTCGGCGTAAACAGTATATCTTTACACAGTAGTCCTGTTACTTGCATTTGTTTATGTGGTTTGTATGCGTGTATATTTGTATATTTCGTAGTTATGTATGCCATGTAGGTATGTAATCATATGTGGTATAATAGATATGTATGGTAGGTAGATGGATTATATGGACGTGTATGTATATTCAATCTATTGTACGATACTTTTTGCACTTTTCCGTTGGGTTTACGTGTCTGTCTCTTAAAGGGTTGCCTGTAAGAGAGCCTTGTGATAAAAAGTCCGCCGTTTGTACATATTATACAGAATACTTATACTTTGTTTACTTTTTCATATGTTTAGGGGCACTCAAGAATTATTATTATTATATAAAATATCTTATAGATTATGTTACTTTTGTAAACTTGTTATTGAAACTCAAAAAAACTCTATAATAAGCGAAAATAATATGTAAGCTCCCGCTTAACTATATATTATTTATATCTGAAGTGATTTCAAGTCTTGGTACCTGCCTTTCATTGCCATCACACGTTCCACTGATTGATTTGACGGTTATATTGTGGTCACATACGGCATCCCGCAGTCATTAATTGTTCTGTTAGTTATAACTTATTCGGTCTGGAGTTGGGCATTAGTATGAGGTTAGTGCTTATCGATTTTAACAATATGACCACATAATAACTGTCATAAATGATTTTTTCTGCCATTTAAAGTAATTTTCATTTTTAGTGCGTTTATCTGATTTATTTTAAGTAATTTTGCATCGACCTGGATTAATTTGTTCCTTCAAGTTTATCCACGAGTTGCGAGGTACGCGAGTGAGTTGAATCATCGTTTTGATGATATAATAAGTATTGACGACAATCAGTCTACCTCCCGTCCGTCCGCCCCTTCTTTTGCCCTTTTTTTTCCCCCCCACCTGCCCCCCCTGTTGGTCGTTCCTTTGTTTCCCCCGTTCGACGTTGTGCGTTTTGGCCATATGGCGTGTTTCCCATTTCACCCCCCTCTTGGCCCGGGCTTGTTGACCGTCCCACTTTCTCCTTCTGGGCTTTCTTGTGCTGTCTCCTCTTCCTTCCCCCTTCTTTTGTATCTGATGTCTTTCCCTTTCTACCTTTGACCTCTATTCGACTATCCATGATGCCCTTCGCCCCTGGTTAGCACATTTGCTACCCATCTTTCTTATCGTTGTGTTACGCATGATACCTTCCTTCTTGCCTCCGCTTGTCCGGCGCGTCCGACGCCCGTAGCTCAACCCCGGCTTGTTGAGTCCACTTCCCCCCCCAGCTTGTCTTCTTTACCTCCACCTTAAATTCATCATTCG
The DNA here is from genome assembly GCA_037178615.1 of Dione vanillae. Lineage (NCBI taxonomy): Eukaryota > Metazoa > Arthropoda > Insecta > Lepidoptera > Nymphalidae > Dione > Dione vanillae. Next base: position 7,700 of record JAZFAU010000683.1, on the reverse strand, counting down.
TTTTTTTTTTGTTTTCCGTCAACCCGGCCACACTTCAACTATGATTCAGCTGCCTTAACCCCCTCGTCCACGACGTATTCCCTGCTCACCCTCTACCAATTGGATTCCCAATTTCGACAAGCGAATAGCCGTTGTCGATACCCCTCTTGTTGTACCCAATCGTTTGGCGTTGAGTGGTTAGGTGAGCCTTGACCCTCATTTCAATTGAGGGATTTGACAGGGCACCTTGATAAATCAAGTGGCCATATGCTCACA